>JANTCA010036640.1:0-42332 GCA_024741275.1 Chironex yamaguchii
GCTGCACTAAGTGGGAGCCGACCGAGCTCGAACTTGCAACCCTCAGACTCAAAAGCCAACACTCAAACCTCCGTGCCTTCACGGCGCAAAGGTTTGGCGAAGGACTTCCAAAGTTCTTGGTATTACGAGACGAAACCCAGCGTTGGGTAAGGGGAAATTCATTAGTTTCTTCTCTGTTTCTGCTTAAGCCTTCATCAGTGTCAGATATATGTAATACCTCAATAGACACAGTGCTTTTCATATATTTGTCAAGAGAGAGTGAGAGAGAGAGAGAGAGAGAGAGAAAGAGAGAGAGAGAGAGAGAGAGAGAGAGAGAGATGTAGATGCAGACACTGACATAGACATGGATAGAGATATTGATATATATAAATATGTATATATATATTTATATATATGTATGAGAGGACAGATCTGCTACTACATTTTTATCGCTACAAGCCTGGTTAGCTCATGTACATTATGCAGTTTACATAAAGTTTACGTAATCAACTTCAAGATGAATCTACGTGTTCTGTTTGCTATTTGTTGGTTTGAAATAATGGAAACTAAATGTTGTGATTTGTTGTTTCCAAGAAGAGCCTTGTTTGTTTGGTGCCACTATATATAAAGTTGGTATGTCTTTGCTGAGGTAACTTGCATTCACGTTTTCTTGTTTTTGTAGTTCCTCTGCAGAAGAGCCCCTTCTGACATTAAACTTTGGTGAATTTGTCAGCATTGGATCAAATCCGAAGACTTATTTAATAATAAAAAATATGACTGCCATTCCAACGTATTTTAACGTCGACGCTGAATATTTTCGTGCGCATGTGAGCAAAGAGAAATCAGTAGCTGTAGGAGGTAATGACACTGTTGTATTTATATTTTACTATATGCAAGAGACAATTCTTGACTACGATTGGCCTCATAAACTATCCTAAGGCCCACACTGACCCACATCTTGACAAAGGATGTTCTGCGGTCTTCATCACATTTGATGAACGCCATAAATCGTTATTATGTTATACCAAGTAGCAAGACAGTAAACCAATGTGAAACTGTGTACAATTGAAGAAAGCAGCAAGGACAACATAGTGACCATACCCCTTACTTTCTAGTTTTATACCCTTAAATGTCTGTGGCAACTGAGCCGCCGGTTTCCTCTTTGATTTTAAAAATTAAATAATAAAATGCTCGACAACGTTCTATATGAAAGGTTCCTGTCAAACGCACCATTTTCATTCGTCGTTGTAGATGACTTGTCATTTAAGTTCGCATAGAACGTAGAGGATGCGCCTGAATTTAGACGCTTGTAACCTAACGTTTTAAGACAGTGTTTGTGCAGAATGAAAGAACATGGATAAGGAAGAATTGGGGAACAAATTTTTCTGCGACACAACCTTAGAATTTGAAAGTACTTTTCATATTGTTTAACTGTTCGTTAGCTCAGCATCTGCAATTACTTGATCTCTCATGTCAAAGTGTAAGAGTCTTGCTTCATTGCCACTTACCGTATATAAATATATATATCTTTTTCATTTTGCCGTCCAGCATCTACACTTTCGTAGCAAATCACGACTAGGTAGGAATCCAATTGTTGATAGAGAGATGGGCCTACGGTGCAATCTAGTAAGACCTAGTTCCATCGCCCGTAATATAAATAATTTCTAGAAGAAATTTGTACATTTTACTTAGGATACATACAACAGAGGAGAACACTTTCATATGCTGCAAACTAGATTATTATTTACAGAGTCCACATTCGTCCCTTTTGATGCTTCGTGCGTATTATTTCTAATACTCAGTTCGACTCAAATCTGCTATTTTACAACTTAAAAAACATTTTTTCGGACAAAATTAGATGACTGAGTTACACTGCCTTCTCCTAATATCCTATATTGCGTTACATCGTCGAAAATAGTATCAAGTAAACAAAATGATCTAAAGGATAGTCGTGCGACAATAGCAACAAAACAAATTTAGCAAAGTAGATTCATTGTTCTTTTTTCCATTATGAGAAACAGACCAAAAAGCAAAGAAATTCATAATTTGTATGATTTGTAACCTCTCGATTGTTGTTTACCAAATCCAGCTAATCATATGATTGGACTACTTTGGAACTTACTTCCAAACAGAAGTCTCGAACTTCCTTTTCATTTCCATCGATAGTTATCTGTTAAGGTATATTATTTAAAGATTTCTATATGCGAAACATTGAGTTTCATTCTTTGGTGTCTATTTTAAGAGTCATTTATCAAGTGCACCCTGTTTTGGTTTTGATTGATTTTCACAGGCAATTAGCACCCGTAGATTGATATTGAGTCTGCCTATGTCTACCAATTAACATGACGTGCCATGGTCATTGTCTCGTGTATCGATGCTAATGCGTAGATTTCTTTACATTTTAGGTAACTCATTAGGAAAAGGGTGAGTAGTGTTTTAAGATTTGTTAAAACTTGAAACACAGTAGAATATCAATATGATCATCACCATAATCGTCGCCGCCCTGATATTATCGTCTGCGTCGGCATCATCATCATTCCCACCACGATCACCATCACCATTATCATCAACATCATCATCATCACTATCGGCATGCTCATGGTTATAATCGTGATGATCATGGTCATCATCATTAGTATTATCAGTCGTCATCATCATCATCATCATCATCATCATCATCATCATCATCATCATCATCATCATCATCATCGTTGTCGTCGTCGTCATCATCATCATCATCGTAATCATTATCATCAGTCATCAGGAGCAGTATCATCGTCGTCGTCATCATTATAGTCATCATATCATTATATCACCACTGTGACATTCAGGCTAATATCCACTTTGCTTACTTGTATGGCTTAATCGAGTTTTTGCGACTGACATCTAAGGTATTCTTCCTTAGCTAGTTCCGTACGGACTTATCTTTTGTTAGATTCTTTTTATTACTTTACTATATGTTTTCTTGGCAAACCTTTTCCGATGGTAATTATTGCTGTTGCTTTTTTGAGACTGATACTCATTTTCATTCCAATGCTCTCTTCCAAACTTCCAGCTTCCTTGTAAAACCTTCACGTACCTCGATAAGGTTAAATTATCAGGAAAAGAGCAGTTCTTTTGAACATTCCTATCCAATTTTTTTGATAATGCTTCCAGCAGGATGAATATCTCGATGCAAATGCGACGTGAGCAATTAAAGTGTCATTGAAACACGTGTTTATTCTTACTTGACTTCTAACATTTCTATAAATTGCCTGACTAATTCCATGCAACAAGTAGTCTTCACCTAGATTCCTTATAACTCACTTAACAATATCCCTTTGCACTATGTCAAAAGCTCTCCTTAAAGCTACAAAAGCAGGGTATAGATTATTCTAACTAGCTACGTTTTTTGCTGTTTATTGCTTAAACTTAAAAATTGCTTCTATGGTATTCCGATCTGGTTTTTAAACATAACATAAAACATCCCAGCTATATCATCGTGTTGTCTTACCAAACTTTCACTCACCTTCTCGACCATCTTTATGATCTGATTTATTGATTTCATACCCTCATAATTTTCTTTTTCCGGAGTAGCTACTTTTACTTATAACAGCTGACAAGCTCTCCACTTTCAAGAATGATACTTTCTTTTTAAGTTTGAGTTCGTGATTATGCCAATATGTGCATTACCTGCCCTGCATCAGCCTTCCTATAATGATGATATAGACACTTATAGATACAGAAAGTGATAAAGTTTGTTTTATAAGGTGTATTTGATTCAATGTTACTTTACGAGGTATTCTTTACGTCAGTTCTTAATATGTTTAAAAAGGGCGTCATTTGCTTCGGAAAAGGAAAAAGTCATAAATAGTAGTATTTATGTGTTGCTTGACATACACGAATTGTTGAAATTAAGATTACAGCTTTTGCTTATCTGTGTTAAAGAAAGAGCAAAAAATTTATCTTTAATAACTTTGAAAGCTGATTTGATTGTCTTTTATTATTATGAGCAAGTCTTTTATCATAGAGCATTTTTGATCACATTATTGATGATATTTCTATTTTCAGTTCACATTCCAAACGTCCCATGTTGAGCAGAGCTGGGGATATTGACAATGAAAGGAACTCAATCTTAAGCAAGACCCAAGAGGGTAAGCTGCTAACTATCCGATGACGTTCTTATTGTTGTGGGAATGTAGAGAGCTGGAGTACGTTAGAAAGGGTAGTTTTTACTGCAGTTAGTAAAAGCGTAAACACATTTCAGGACGGAGTGAGCTTGTATTTCATATAGTGACTATTTTATTTGAAGCTATAACGAGTTCCTTGTCTTTCCAACCACTACTCCTAATAAAGCTATTTTTTACAAGAATAAAAGATATGTGAAGTGGTACTTCTTTAGAGTGATTGTAAATTAATAACTTCAACACATAATAAGAGCATTGATTTTCCAATTTTCCTTGTGTTTTTGAGAATTTCTTGCTTGAGAGGAGTGTCACGTTTTCTACAACATAATTTTCCTCTTGTTGTTTGATACCTTTTTGGTAGTGCAAACAACATAGTTTTTGTTTTCTATTCTTTTTCAAGTTTTGAGCAAGAGTTACTTGAGTGATGGAAATGGTGCTTGTTTTGTTCCCGTGCCATCGGAAGGGCAGTTATCTCCTTTTGGAGAACAGGTATTAGAGATAACAGCCTTCTCCGATATGTGGGGAAACTACGAAGACATTCTGCTATGCCAGGTACGACTACCACTCGTTGCACAGTTAACATGTCTGTTAAACTACGTGAATCTTAAAAGTGGCGACTCCCTTGCTAATTATGTTATGTTTGTGATAGTATAATAAATGCTTCAACTTTGGGCAGCAGAAAGTCTTTTATTTCTTGCTAGTGTTGGTTATTTCATGTTTTGCAACTGTAGCATCGTTCCCGTTTAAAAGAGTATTATATTGATTTGAAATTACTTGATGTGTCTTGCTGTTGAAATTAAATGGCAATTTGTCTCCCTCTATACGAAAAATGCTCTGATGTATTGATTTGTTTATTTTCAAATTTATTTTGAAGAGACTGAATCTTTTGTTGTCGTTTTACAAGGTGGGATGTCTAGAAGTAAAACATATCCCCATTCGTATGAACGTGGTCGGAAGCCCTTTGAACCTTCAGATCTCTAAGGAGCAGCCATCAGTTATACGGTAAACTAATGTTTTTATTAATGTGATGTAATGTGATTAATAATAACACGGATTTAATCAATTGTTAACAGAAAGACGGAAAAATCGCTGCCACTGCTACTTAAGGAACATCGATTGCTGAAGTGGTACGAAGTATCTGTTAACAAGCTTCGCGCGCAAATGCTCTGAGAAATATATGATGTGATTTAAGCTTGGTTTGTTGCTTTATTATTGTACATGTTGGGTTTAGCAAGTCAATCAATAAACTGAAAGTAAATACGGACACGGACTCGACTGAGACTCGAACCTGAATCCTTCTTCTAACCATTCTGATGCTTTACGGAATAATTTTGCTTCTGTATTATTTTCAAGCAGAATATGCAGTTGATTCAACCAACCGAATTCTTTTTAGAGATTTTTTTTTGTCAGAAACGTTTTCTTGATAGGATAGTTGGTCGCTCTGTCTCGCTCTGGTAGTATCAACTGATACATATAACTTGGCGCAAATTTAGTTAGAAAATACTTCAATCACTATGCTGTTAATTTACTTGCTACAAAGAAATACATTGACGGTAAGAACGATAATGCTGCAGTACATCAGGAGAAAGGCGAATGGCTCTGTTTCGAAAGATTTCTGCATATTTTAGTCACTGACACTCGTATCTATGCCTCTTTCTCCGTTTTGAAATGTGCATATTTTTTTATCTAAATACACAAGAACACAAGACTTTTGTGTTATTGGCTCTCGAGAAGTCTTTGGTGGTAGTACCTTATCGACATATCTATTATGGATGTCTACAGCCTTCACGATAATGTACGTCTAGAACCTTCTAGAAAATGTACGTCTAGAACATTCTAGAAAGTGATATATATACTTAGAATCTTCTAGAAACCTTCCCTGTGCTGCTGAAGCAACACTGATGCATTATTTTCGTGAACCTTCTAGAAAATTCTATTTGATTCTATTTTGTTCTAAAAGCTTCTAGAATGTTCTATTGTGTTCTATAGCATTTTATACCGTTCTTGAGAGTTATACTGGCTTCTAGGTGGACTCTTCAGGCAGTTGCTTTCCAGGAATTTGATTACTCTGGTTTACGATGAATGTAATTAAGCTTTGATAGAATATAGGCTCAGAGAAATATCTCAAGCTATAAAGAGGTTACACTACTGGAATTTGTATATCATAGCCTAGTTTGTTGACGTTCTCCATCTAGCTCACTTATACTCTCTACTCGCCATTAAGGAACTTTATTAACCCTGCACGTATTTAGTGGACGACAGTGTTAAAGATACGACAATATCCTGCTCTTTGGCTGCTGACATTTTAACTTTTCGTATGCCTATGATCTATCAATGGTGTCATCCGTAACAGCATAGCATGTCTAATTTACTTTCAGATTTGGTACTCACGTGTCTGGTGCGGATGTCATACGAAGAAAACTACGTGTTAACAACATAAGTCCATACGGTGGGTTGATAACATTTTTTGTAATAGTTTAGGAGTTATTCTTTTGGTCTGGTATTCCATTTAGTACACTATTGTTGCAGATGTGGGTATCGTCCTATGACAAATAGTTACTTATAAAGCCAATAACAGGTTTAGTTAAGCCTTACTTTGCTACAGCAATTCAGTCGATGTTTTCGTAGTCAGAAAGCCAATGCTTGAAGTCTGTTCAATTGTTTTAGCAAGAGTTTTGTCTAAGATACTTGCTCAAATTCCACGAAACTTGTTGCAGGCTCGAGAAATATATATTGTTATTATCACAGCCAAGATAAGCTTACAATAATGTAGTGATGTGAGCTAATTTATAGGAAACTTAAATATTATAAAAAGCTTTAAATTTATCGCTCTCTTAAAGAAGAAAACGATTCATGTACGAATATTCGATCAAAAAGTATTTAAGCATGCGACAGAATATACTAGATTTATGAAATTTGTCAGAGGTTATGAGTTCACTTGATTGACAGCATAAAAAGCCTGTGTTACGCACTTCTTATGTGGTCTTGGTCAAGGGTATGAGATTTGTTATTTAGTGACGATGAATTCCATCAAGGTGTTTTAAAAAATATGTTGCTTTTGTTTTTTGGTAATTTGTAATTAATTATAGCACATTTGAAATCAACTTCTTTTATTTGCGTGTAGAAAATCCTCTTTGCAAACTCAAACTCAGACTTCATCAAGCATACAGTTTTCCTTTTTAATAATGAAGTTGTCAAGCAGGGCTCTGCCCTGTGGCCAATACTGTTCGTATTTTTATCGGTGTGATTTTGCTATGGATTGGCATAGCTATGGAATCTGCAAGGACGTACATCTTCACTTCTATCTGGTGCAAAATATCAACAGAACGATGAATACAGCGTGTCAATTGCCATGTCTGCTACCTCAACTGACAGTATCTTACACTTTTATAAATGTATAAGTTGTCTTTGTATCGACTACGGTTACAGTGTTTGCTCTGCTGCCTCCGCTTTGTTAATACACCATAACAGTATCAAAGAACAATCATCAACGTTATTGGTTTATCAAATACAGCTCAATCATTATTACTCTTTTCATATCTTTCATCTCTATATCTTTTCTATGAAGATTTTCATGGATATTCTTCTGATGTACTTCTTCATTCTTTCCTCGTGCTCTTGAGTTAAACTGAAGTATTTCATTGGCAGCTTCGTCTCTACCTTCTAACTGTTCCGACTGTTTGTTCCTTCACATATCGCGCCTGTGGAATAATGCCTCCGGCTTCTTCCCCTCCTGACTCCTACAATTGGCAACATTCAAGTGAAACATCAATTGTCATCTCTTTTCTTGAATTTCTGGATCACTTTGATCTCTTCTTTTCTCCTCAGTTATTCCTTTCATTTTAGTTACTTGGTGCGAAATGATCATATGAACTATTTAGTTGCTTGTTACCCAGACCTCTATCTGTTGACCATGGACTAAACTGAAGACCAATTTTGTCAACATATTCGCAACACAACATTTTCTACCTATTTTTCCCCATGACGTGGCTATTTAAACCGTTGTCGTGAGATCAAACTTACAGGCAATCATAGAATTAAATCATAAGGACCTGACATTCCACATTTTGTGCAGTTTATGCCTTTAAATGAACCATATGACCAAGATTAACTCTTTCGCTATCCCTGGTTTGTTGTAAAATATTTAAATGCATCACAGTGGGCCCACAGTCACAAACGTTTTACCGAGTGCACAAATAATATTTACCTGGAGCAGATGTTTTGCTGTCTGATATCTTTATCTTGGAAGATTTTCAAATTATCTTACCTTTGCCAAGTTTCTTTGTACATTACATTCTGTTAAACGTACTTAGTCGAGTTCGGATACCTTAATCAATCACTCAGCAAATTCACTTCATCCTGATAATACAAATGCAGCTGCTCTTTAGTTTGAGATTTGAAATACCGGAGATCTGGTTGCTTGGAAATCGATGTCGTAAATTTATTTTGCTAATTTGAGTAGCAAACTTAGCATTAGGATGATATCTAGGAATATCATTGTATGAATGTCACGGAAACTCTCCTTGTGTTAGGCTCAGTAAAACATTTCCTATGTGAATTTGTAAAAAGCAAACACCAGGATTGCTTAGCAATCTACGTTTAGCCCCACCTACGGTCGTTGGATCGAGATACTAATCGCATTGGTTTTTAAGCGCGCAATTTTCACATATCAGTAAAACATGATGTTTATATTATCAGCTGAAATTGGAATTTTGTCTACAACTATAAGCTATTTCTGCTTTGATAGGAACGTACTCAAGGTTTTCATGCGAGCATTTTTGGTTGACCTGGCAAATACCTTACTTACGACGAAGCTCTTGTCATATTTTATAGCGTCTGTCTAAACCATTGTAAAAATTCATATCGGGTATGCGGCAGTTACAGCAATTAAAGAATGCACTTGATAATTACACACAGAAGTAGACAGACTTCTTGTGTCAGCAATAGAAGTAAAATTAATACTAGGACGACCTGAGCTTCAAGCCAGCAAAGAGTCAGGTTTGCAGTCCGAAGACCTTGGTTCAAAACTCGGATGATTTTACCTTTATTTCTATTCCTCACTTGATGTTAACTTTCAGCCCTATTAGTAATTGTCCGCGTGGTAGCCAACCATTTTTTACTCCTAACTAGCGATAGACGATAAGATCAGAAACCTACAAGATGCATGTATCCTTCTGTACTTTAATTGCTTACTGTCGCGTTTCAGTCCTCCCGCGCTTCCTTTATTACGCAGGTTCTTTTAGATATTCTTCATTGTTTACTTATTTGAACAGTCTTTTTGAAGTACCGAAACTTTGCCATGAAAACAGATATCGATAAAATTTTTCAAGAAAAGATCACTGATTTTGCAGCTGGAAAATCGTTTGGGCCTCAACAATGTCCTGCATACTTAAACCGTCCTGACAATGTTTTAATCCGCATAGAACCGTATTAAACAGACGATTCAGAATGCTCTAATATGTATATGGACGAAAATTTTCGGATAATTGCCATACCTACATCCTCCTTCCATTTTAGTGTATTAGAGTCTGTCTATATTAAAACACGAGTAACAGGACTCTGTAGGCAGTCACGTGGGCTCTTCCGATAATGCTTTGTTTGTTCATTATTTTAGTGGTCTTTTTTTCTTTCTGATTTATGATTGGATAGTTTTGATTCATGTTTCTCATAAAAATATTTCCATATAGCTATACTTTCTTTCTGGCGGTTAATATTCTGAAGAGCGTCAGACGAAAGTATGATTTTAGCACAATGTCGCAAATTCTCAAGGCTATTTACTTTTACCTTTCTTTAGAGCTACCTGCTTCTTTTCAGTACATGTTTGTATATAGTAATGGATGGATCCTTTATTATCCACTCAGTAGAATCTTTATTCGAAATTCCCTGTGTCCTTTCCTTTTTCTTTCTGTCTTTCTTTCTTCCTGTTGCCTCGCGTTTTCCTTTCATGCATCTTTTCTTACGGTCTTACGTGTCTCTGTCAGTTTCTGTTATGACTTAACTCTTTTCCTTTTTTCGTTTTTCCATTTATCTTTACTTTTCCCTTTTCCTTGCCTTCTTTTTTCCTTATTCACCAACTTAATTGCTAATTCTTATTCTCTGCTTATAATCGGAATGCAGTTAATTAGCTACTTAATGATTTTGGAAAATCGTGAGTATGTAATCGATTACATTTTTAAGGAAAGGTGGTTTCCTACTTTCAAAAAGATTATTTACGTTTGTAGAATATATATTTGCGTGTATTATTACTGCTACTTGTCTAGTAGTTCTTGTGAGAGCGTACTGACTATAGACATCACCATGACCCAGTGTACGTTTCCAAAATTGTTTTATCTTTTACTCAATTAAAAGAATTGATTATGTTCCTTTCGTTGGATTGTAAGCTGTTTAGCAGAAATTACCTTATTTCTCAAAGTGTTAACTTACAATTAATCTTTTTATATCTACAATCAAAATTTAGTTCATGAAAGCCGGACCAATTTGTAAGGTTCAAGAAAGGTTTATCACTTTCACTTGCTTGAAATAAAGAATAATTGTCATGAATGATAACAGATTTATTGGATTTACATAAACGTCACATTTTGCACCGTGATTCTAAGTACGTGCTTGCTTAGAAACAAAAAGTCTTGTTAAAATCGGCTTAAAGTTTTTCAAGTCTTAACACTTCTTCAGTTCCTGAAGATGACCCAGTTTACTGATTTAATCAATTGTTAAAAATGCTAGATCCTCTTCTTAACCATGACCAATAGTTTCAGATCCAGAAAGAATTAACTTGCTAAGCTATGGGTTTAGAAGATTCACCAAAGATTATTTAGATAAGTTCGTATTGGTCTTGAAGCAACTTTTCTTGTTTGATACAATCAATATAAGCACTTGACGTTTTTATGGGTTTTCTAATTGTTCCTTGTACTCCAAATTTGCTGCTGTGTAAAGCAGAGATTTGTTGGTACGCCTAGTCACAAATTATGGCTTTTATATCTTGCATCCTTTCAACACATTTATAACTTACTCTTCAGGGACACTTGCAACGAGAGGACGTCCTAATCCAAAGTTTAGCAAGTACAGTGAAACTAAAATAAGACGCCGCTTAATTTTAAAGTGTTTTAAGTATCATATTTAAGGTATATCCTGACCATTATGGCATACACAGACAGTGTCATAAAAATATTGTTGTAGCTGTAACTATTGTGCTTGGACAGAAAAAGTTCATTTTGTGGTGATAATTAACTAACAATTTTTTGGCGTTTGAGGTTTTCAACTAAATAGTAGGGTCTTTCTCATTGTGACGCAAGAAATGATCTCGTAGTTTTCCTCTCCAAAAAGCGAATATCGTTAAAATGTTCACATTTTATTTGTAAGAACATATCATGACGGCAGCACAATATTTTAAACTGGTTTAATTATCATCTCCCTTAGAATTTTTAATTTTTTGTATTACTTTACCCAAGGGGAATCCAATTGAGGTTTAACGTACAATAGTTGATTGCAAAGTTGTTTTCTTAGTATGCGTTGTCCACATGTGGCTATGGTTTCTGTAGCGTCTGATCGAATCTCAACATTCGAGTCTGCTTTTGTTAACAGATATTTGAACTTGCGCTTAATGTTTTGGTTAATAAGAGCTTCTAAGTGATATCATCATCTTTCTTACATAGATATTAGAACGCATTGGGAATCATACGTCCTAGACTTCAATGATGACCAATTGATTGACCTCAATGTGAGAATTGGGAATCCTTTTCCTCTTCTGGATGAAAATGGATGTGAGGTTGAAGACTTCCATGATTTCAGCCAACTAATCAATATTGACCTTACAGAGCATCAGGGTAAACTGTCGGAAAGACCCTTTGATGTCCAGCCAAAGCAACTGGTAAGTGATACTTCTTGCACGTAAATTTCTTTGTCGTCTTTTTTAAAAGAACCAAAGCTACTGCAGATTTCCTTTTTTAGGAGATAAGTGAAAGGCTATGTCTTGCGATATCGGAATAGATATAGAGAAAAAACTTTGTTTGCAACCTTGTATCAGAAGCCCCGCAAGAATTTTGCGCGTCCTTTGTTGGTTTGAAGCCTCGTTACGTGATATAATCTAGCCTCGCTTCTAGTGTTGAGCCCAAAATATTTGTCCTGGAGTATCTGAAAACAATAACGAAATGCATCACAGTAAACCTTGCTTACGGTCATAATTAATTTGTCGTTTATACAAGAATTAACTGTTTGTTATTGTTTTCCTTCACCAAGACGTTATTTTCATGCTTTCGTTTCTTTGTTTGCTGGAGTTAGTTTGTTCCTTTATCCACCATATAACCCCAGGTCGTGTGGTTGAATTTGGAAAATTATAAGGATAGGCTGAAAAAACACATATACCATCCAATTAGGTATTAACTGTTTTAATTAGACTTTTAATATTTGATGCTATTTGAGTTTTTCTGCTAATCTGACGATCGTTAATGCGCGGATCAGATATGTTGACCGGGTTGTTCCATTGTGTTGTATGTTTTGATAAACAGTTGTTAGAGACCATTAGCCATATTTCGTAACTACAATTTCTTTAAATTTAAGGGTAATGTGGTCCATTAACTTTGAAACGTGGACAAATTTGAAGCATGTAGTGTTGGATGGATGTTATCATCGAAAGAAGTTTGATGTCCACCGATAGCTTGACGTCCGTTCTAACCGATGAAATATTGTGTTTATAACAGCTAGCTTACCACCATTGCTTACTCTTAGACAGAGGCCTAAGCTGAGTTGTTTCGGTGGTGGTGTGCGCTCTAGTGCACTCTGTGATTTCTAGTATTGCAGTGTGCATTTATAGTCAGGCGCAAGGGATCTTATTTAGATCAAATATTAGGTCCATTTGTGTCTTAAACCTGGTTCTCACTTGTCGTAATTTGCATAAGAAACGGGAAGCCTCCGTCTGTCCTGCTTCTTACGTTTCTGCATTCATTGTGTTCACATTTGTCATAAGAGTCACCAACGTGCACGTTGGGCGTCAATTAAAGTTCAAAAAAGCGGGAATGAAGAAATTATTCCAATCTTTAAAATGCCAGCAGTAAACAATCGAAGGATTCGACATGGTGGGCTTTTGATGCTGATTGCCATTATCCGCTAGCGGATAGCCCTGAGTAAAAAGACTCTTAAAGGAAAATAAAACGGAGATTTTGGGTACGACCTCATCTGAAGGAGAGAAAGAACCACCGATAGTTTCATACACTGCTTAACGAACATAGAGCATTCGGCAGGGAACATTTTTTTCAGGTATTTAGGCCAAGTTGATGCATGATGATTTTTAATGACTTTTAAGCTGTTCACATTAAAACGAATTTTTGAATCGTGTGTCCCTAATAAGATCCTATAAAGTAGCAGCGAAAGAATCACTGAAGTCGGCCACTATCCCGCACAACGTTCACCTTTGTCGTAATTCACGTAAGAATCGTGGAGGTCGGGGACTCGATTTTTTCAAATAGAACTTATTTCTATTTGGCAGAGAAGTCAACGGCTTCGGGGATAGCTTATGTTAACCCGTTCACATTTGTCCTAAAACGCGTAAGAAACAAAATAGTCGCCGACTCCCCCGATTCTTACACAAATTACGACAAGTGAGAACCAAGCTTAAACAGTGCGTTAAGTTAAACGTACCTTTCCACAAAGTAACATGTGGTATATATTTGTTCGTCAATTTCCTTAAGTCTATTGAGGCAATATACGGAAACAAAAGAAAGTTACTGAATGTCAAAAGCTTTGAGCATGTGAGTGGACTACTCCGTAATACAAATGGAAATCGGTCTTCAGTCTCAAAAATGATGCTAGAATTTTCTTGTTCTATATTTAACTACTGTCAGAGACGTTTCCACATGGATCTTTTTGACTCCATTGAAGTCTTTTATGTTTATACTGAAAAATAGTCATTCGGAAGAAAAAGAACGTTTTAAGGTTGAGGAAGAGGAGACTTGAAATGAGTACATAAAAGCCGACATCTTCAGGAAAGGAAACAGAATCAAGTGGGGCAAATATGATAGAAGGAAATAGGGCATAAGTCAACGATGAAACTCCCCAGGAAAAACCGTGAGAGAGTGATCACAGGAGGAAATAGTATAAAGGAAAACAGGCAGCATAGAAATAATGAAATAAGGGAAAAGAAAAATGGTAACGAAAGGACAAAATTTCATGAAGTGCGGTGAAGAGTAGAGCTAATGAAAAAGTGTGATCGCATTGGTTTGGTTATCGCGCGTATGCTACATCATAAACAAACGATTTATTTGAGATTAAAAAAACTGCAGTGTATTTGGAATGACTATCCGACAGGCGAATTTTAATGGGAATGTTCAAATACGCTCTGCGTTTACGAGGGAGTTGTATTATTCACATGTTGTCGACATTATGCTCCACCTTACTCTTTAATCTTTTTGACGTTGGTACTGCAATGTTCATGAAATATGCTGGTACTCAAAGGACATGTAACACTCAAATACACCTCTCGTAGGCGAATGATAACAAGTGACTTCATTTTAGCAAGCTTTGGCACTCTTCAATAGCAATTAATTAGATTTAACAACTGAACAGTATGCTGCTTTATACCAAACAATTATGATGAACTGACATGCGATGCCCTTGCCCTTCATAAGGTACCCGCTGTATGACAGTCGCATTATACTATCTACAAAACCTTAGAATATTTGATTTTAATAGATTAGGACTCAAAATCACTTGTTACAAATATTGATCCAAATACAGTTAAAGAAAATGAAGAGCTTGAGCCTTTATTGCCAAAATTACAGTAAAATCATGAGACAGACTTCGAAATTGTAGAAAACTTGTTTAGTCAGTCGTTAGCAGAGTATCAATTGAAAGGCAAAAAACATCTGTAAGTTATAAACAGTTAATCTGTGATCTTTGCTGATGTTAAAATCCAGTAAGTGTCAGGTGAATAAGTATCATAGTTCGAGCGATAACAGCAACAAATAAAAATCAGCATCAGACCTCGAAATCGAACATTCGATTTTCACCTTTGCCTCTTTTTTCTCTACTTTAGATCATTCCTGGCAGAGGTCACGCTGTCATCGAGGCGTTATTTTACCCAACTCAAGGAATGCGTAGTCCTGTCGATTTCATTGGCTATGCACTTGGATATATGTGTTTAGCTAAAAAGGTAAGATTGCAACCAAACAAAATGTGCATCCTTTAGTTATTTGGTGCAAGTTAAGCTGAACCTGATACCCCCACGCACACATTAAAGAAAAAAATGTCGTATTCTTTTGGCACATAATTTACCCAAACGTGCACTACGCACGCAAAAAGATGTTTTTTAAACCTGTTGTCCATTCTCACAACTTTACTCGAAATGCACGAAAATTCATAGGAGCGAAAAATAGGTCGTTTGAGGGTGCGCGAAAATTAATGGGAGTGATTTTTTGGTTTTTTAGGAAATGCCTCGATTATGCAATTTTCAAGTTGTTTTCAAAAAAGGTGGTTGCCCACGACTTTTTGTCTAAAAAAATGTTCTAGCCCCTCTCTTTTCTTCCCCTTCGTCCCTCCCTTTCCTCACCATACACATTTTTACCATCAAAAAGATCTTTCCCTACTCCTTGATAGACTTGGCCAGGATTCCAGTTAACTTTAACCCGTCCCTAAACAATAAACAGGGTGTCTTAACTAGAGGCATCTGACTCAATTTTCAAATGAATGTTCCCCACCCCTTTGTTTATTCGAATCTACAGAGTAATAAAGAAATCATTAATTCACTTTTTAGATCCGTTTTTTCATAAAGATAATTCGATAAAATACATGACCAACAACCCCTAATCATCGTCAATGATAATTATTCCATCATTTTCGTCACTACTTAAAACTTCTTCTACGTCTTTTTCATTCCCATCATTTTCTTCGTCTAAAGTCATCGTTTTCCTAATAAAATGGTCATTTCTAGTTTCTATTTTTTTATTTCTAGTTAATCGAAACTTGGCAAACATTTTTAATTATCATACTCATGATATTCCCTGGGTTTCGTTACGTTCCAATGTCTGGTCCGGATTTTCAACATTTTGGTAATTTTCGAGCAATTTTGGCCCTTTTTAACAACCCATGACATATGAACAAGAAATTGCATGTTTTGTGTTTCCTCATGAATCTAAACATGTCGCTAAAATTCCAGTTTGAAAGACCATACAGATTTCGAGATCCAATGGTGGTTGGTACCACCCCAATCCCCCTCCTCCCTTTAGTAAGGGGTAATCAGGAAGGGTAGTGTTCCTGGGTTAACATATTCCCGTCAGGTGAGACCCTCAGGTTTACTGAGCATTTTGTCTATTTCAATCGGTGCTGGAGAGTTTCGAATGAATGTATAGTCTATGTTTAACTCCATAAGACTCGTGCAGATAGCATTATGCTAAAATTGTAAAAAGTAAAACAGGAAGAAATTGGCCTGCGCGAATTTTAATGGGACGAAAAAGAATGGGAGCGAAAAAAAATGGTGCGCAAAATTTAAGGTGAGTAAGGTATTGTAGACTGTAATGTCATTAATAACTAAAGCTTACGTTGCTGCAATTAATAGTCTTAGCTTCATCATCAATGCATCTTTAGTTTGTTGTAATTTTGATTTCACTTAATGTTTGACTACAGTTCCGCCCTCTTTGACTTTTACTTTACATGTTCTTATTTTCATTTACAATAATGGATTCGTAATCTCATAAAGTTGCAAACTGATTATTTTTGTCATCCAATTTTTGGCAAGTGACATATACGACCCTCCTTTAATACAGGCCGCTATAAAACAGGATCATATGATGTAGGGTTCACTATAGTAAGGTAATCTGATCCAGGATGATCTCATGCAAGGTTCTCTGAAGTAGGGTTATATAATGCATGGTTCTCTGGTTTAGGGTAACCTGATGCATAGTGATCTGATGCAAGGTTTTCTGATTCAGAGTGATCTCATGCAGGGTTCTCTGATGTAGTGTGATCTGCAGCTGGGTGATATGCTGTTGGGTGATCTGATTTAGGGTTCTATCACGCAGGATTCTTGATCAGCGTGAATGCGTTTGAATCTACATATTATCATATGAAACTTTTTGACGATTGAAAATTTGAAGAATAAAGTATAAAATCTGTTACGCCATTTTTCTACTTACATATTATGTATATTTCACATAGGATAAAACTGTGGAAGGAAAATGCAGAAGAGATGATGGTGTAAATATGCTTCCGTTCTCAGTAAACATGACGGGTACTGTCAAACCTGCCAAGTAAGCAATGTAACCTTTACATCTGTTCTACTAAGACAATTTAATGTCGTTCTTTCTGTTTTGCTACCTACATAAGGCTACCAGTTTATTGTCACCAGTTGTGTCGTTGTTCTTGGACTTATTGTCATTTCGCTCAAGTTTCTTAAGGCAAAACTGAGGTCGACCCACAACGAAAAGGTTTGTTTTGCGTCATCAGAAGCCTGGTTATCCATGATTTAGACGAAAATGTCCAATTATTCATTGACCAGGGGGGTACTAAAATGTATGTACTGGAATTTATTTCTCGGGAATACCCAGGAAATACATAAGATTATGGTGTCCCGTAGGGTGTTGTCAATTTCAGTTCTTAAAAATCTTACACAAGAAAACCATTCCAACTATTTAGTGTCACATTCCTTGCTTCTACACATAGGTTTTTGTCATTGCATAATGCTATTTAAAAGGCATGGGTCATGTATCAATGTGACAAACATTTGCATTAGGCCACGTATTGTGTGACGTAACTTTCAGAAAATCTTAAAAACGGAATCACTGGGAGTTGTCATGTTATAAGTCTCATCCATCTGCAAATTCGTTGATAATGGCTTTGAAATGGAATTTTAAATAATTTTCTTTTATAGCAATAAAAAATCAGGTTTTGAGTCTACATTTTGTGATTTGAGCTCGCTTAAGACTGTTATTTAGAATACACAGTCCGCTTAGTTGTAAGCGGTATAAATTCGTAAGGAGGAGGACATTTGTGCTCGTAAAACACACGGGAAATACAATTTGTGTAGCTCTCTTCGTATCAATCATAGGACGTCTCTTACTGTTGCCATGACAACCTCTTCTTGTTTATTACTTCCTATTGTGATATGCTATCTTGCTGCAATCCTTAATCTTGTTCTTTTTCTGCGCGTTGGTCATCATCTTTTTTTCTGCAGTATAATCATCCCTGTAAACGATACAATATCCGTGACATAACCAACAATCTCATTTCCTTCATTATCTCTTGGTGAGACGTATTGACCAGAATTGAGACCACAGTATGAAAACATATAACTCTTGAAGATCTTTAAACAATTGTTTGACATGGGACTGATGACTGATGAAGTGCTTTTGATCTTTAATTGTGACAAAGTAACGTTTCATTTGCATGTTTCTAGTGGCAGTGATGCTTTTTGAAGGGCTAAACTATGCTTCATTAACTTCTGCATTGATAGGATTCTTTTGATAGGAAAAAGAATATAAAGTATATTCCATTTGCAACGATTTCTTTTGATAACTTTCTGTATCGCAACAGAATACCCTCAATGTTTTCTCCGATGCATGTATTATGCTTCTTTCTGTTGCGTTTACCTTCGAACTTTTTCGTTGTGATTAGTCCATTTTCAACAACATCTTTAGTAAACAACATCTCTTGTGTGAACAGACCTCTGTGATAGTGTGAGTTGTTAGATTTACTCCGTAGATTTACTGGAAGTTACACCGTAGGACCTGTTATTTTATTTTGGAAGCGCAGTGAATTTATGATGTTATCTAACAAGCTATGATATTTTTACACTGGATCGGGTAGCAGAACTTTGTCGCCCACATGTCTTGACTCTGAGAATCGAAATTGATTATTGTCTCCTGTTTTCTCCTTTAATGGATATCGTAAGAGATTAACAGTAATGCGGACCCAAAATGTAATCTCTGCAGTTATCCCTTACCAGCCTACCTTATCTCAACAATGTTGTGCCTTCGGGGTAGTATATAACCAGTTGCATATGAAGGGTGTAACTTAACCGCTCTTTTTATTTAGAGAACAATCTAAACTCGATTGGTTCGATCAAGTCAGTATGTTGCCTGTGCTCCTTGCCTATGCACGTATACGAGTAATGTACTATTTACTTCTCATTCTGTCTTATTACTTAGTCCTTGTAAATCGAAAATTCGCTGATAAATCGTTTCCGTTTTCGAAACCGTGGTAAAGGTACAAATTTGTAATTTATAGTCTCTGTTAGATAAAGTTTATCTCTTTTATTTCTCGAGGAAACAGGGGCCATTAAGTCAAAGTATTTTAAGGATACTGGCTACCCACTTGATTTGTTACTTGTTATCCAATCGATATTTACGTAATAGTTAGATTATTTATATAACGTTTAAAATGTATGAGGCAGTTTACGATTAGAGCAACAAAATAGTAATGCATTTTAGTAGAAAAATGAAATAACTGAAAATGAATATGTAAAGAAGTGGGAGCATGAAGGAATATGTAAAATGCAAAGTGATTTTGTATCTTTGTGACTAGTTATCTTATCTATGGCTCAGTAACTAGTGTCTTTTGTAGTTGTATTTTACAAGCAGAAAGAAGTGCTCAACATAATAAAGAGCACGTATTGCTTCCTTTTCAACTCCAGAGTTTATATAGAATGCGACGAAGACAAGGGGTTCACTTTCAATGTCCTGGCGTCAAGTTTACTAAAGCATTGCGGAGATGAACTATACCAGGTAAAATTCATATTCTTTTGTAAAACGGGTAATAATTCCACACCATTGACCATCGCAAAACCATGAACCATGACTACCATTGCTGTCTTTATGGATCGCGCCTTCCCCGTTTTATCATCATTACTATAACCATCATTGTAATCGTCATTACCATCATTATCATTATTTTTATCATCATCATTATCATGTTTGTCATCATCAACATCATCGTTATCATCATCATCATCATCATCATCATCAATCGTCATCAGCAGCATGATAATTATCATCGTCAACATCATCATCATCATCATCATCAACAACAACGTTGTTATCATGATCAACATAAACACCATCATTATCATGAATCTGTTCGTCATTAACATCAAAAGGGGCCTGATTTCATGTCACCGTCACCTTTTGCATTTTCCTGACACCATAATCTCCGTATTATTGTAACGAAGGTCGCTTAGACCTTTTTCACGTCGTAGACAAAGGGTTACCACCGTTCATTCAATGATTGTCCTAATTCCATAGACTGTTTTGATTGTTATCTTGTTTTGGTAAAGCTCGACGTTGAAAATCTATTGCAAAGTACCATGGTTGTTAACGCCTCCTCAATATCATCACAAAATCTCATTCGTGACTATTTACAGTGCATTTGAATATTTGTGGGCATTGGTAGTTTTTATTGTTTGTGCATTGCTGGTGTTTGTAATGTAAATAATGGCACTATGCTCAAGGGAAGAACGCGGCTGCTAAGGTTTAAACTAATGGTGTTTTGACACTGACTCCTAGTTATCCACCAAATGAAAACCTTGGTTTACATGTCCTTGATCAAAGGTTTTTTAATATATTATTTGACTCAGAGGATTTAGTGTACACTGCTCACAACAATGATGTCTTCGCTCTTGACAAATGGATGAATGAATACGGGGAAATAATTACTCTTCTCCACGCCTTTTTCGACATTTTGTTATGACAATGATAGACCTTGTTTTGTTTTTCATTTTATTGCACGTCAAATAAGTAATCACGCGAGAAGCTTGATTTCAGTTTATATTAATAACACACTTTAATGTAGCACATTTGCAATTCCTTTGCCACGTATAACCTACAGAACTTTAAAAGGAAATATTGACCATAATTTCCATATTACCAAAAATCCCCTGAGATTCCCAAGAATAACAGTTGCAAATATGAAAGTGCAACTGTCCTATCTTCTTAAGGAGCAAATGATCACCAGCGAATTTAACGCCTACATAGCCTTAGCCATGAGGCGGGAAGGCGACAAGATGGAGACATGTTTGTTCCAGTTTCCTTATAAAATGATTTCATTAGTTAGTCGTATGACTAAGGCGCTGTAGGTTGAATGTACGCGAATAGATTGTTTGATATTCTGAAAGAGTGGTAAATTTTCAACACTGATACGGTATTTTATTTGTCATACATTAGTTTTGGCAATAATTGTAGGCTTTCTTCGAATTTGCGTCAGATGGATCAACGGTCGTTAATTGGTCAAACGAGCCTAATACAACAGTAATAACGAAAAGAACTGCTAGGAAATTGAAGAATAAAGCTATGGACGTAATAAGCTAAAGATGGAAAAAATTGTTTGTGATTCGATGTAATTTTCAGGTGGTAGACGGGTGGAAGGGAAGGAGCAACATGAAAGGCTTAGACAGTAGTTGTAGCAGAAAAAGTTGTTGGTTCTGGTAGTGCTCTTCTGCTGTACTGAATTATCATCTGGAGATGTTTATGGTAAGTCTGGCTACATCAACTGAATCTATTAACAGAAACTGAATGTATTGAAAGAAGCTAAATGTATTAACAGAAAGTGCAAAGAAGAACGGTATTCGAGAGAGCAGTAGTCAGTAAAGCTTAACTGTGCCTTTGCCAAATAGGAAGAAATCACTTCTGGTAAGTGTACTGCACTACAGATGCGTATTTGGAGGTTGATCGCGGTTAAGATCGATCATTTGATTCTTCTAAAGTAAATGCCTACAACGTATCAGTCAAGGTAATTTGAGGGTTACTGAAAGTTTGGGAGCTCTGAGCGATAAAGTGAGGCATTAAAAATGGAAGTTTGCTGATGTCAAACGAGGAACGAACCTTGACAACGGTTGTGCAACGTAAAAGAGGAATACCCAGATTAACATTAAGGACGGGCTGATTACGGACAAAGTGCGGATTAACAAACCCGGAATAATGTTCCGGTTGACTAGCTAAGAATGGTAGAGGACGAGAGAGATCTGTGGCTTACTAATGCAGAGCAATAATTTTAATGAAGCAATCCCTCTGAATTTGACTTAATGGATAAATGCCCCTACTTTGTCCAGAGTGCCTTGATCGTTACGCTTGTGTTGGGAATAAATACATTTTATCGATTCTCTACTAAATGTGAACTTCTTAGATAAATAACTTAACAACTAAATAATTAACGTAAAAAAAACCAAATTGCACACTATGCTATTTCTCTAAACTTGTGATGTCGAAAAACAAGCAAGACTGAAAAATGAAAATTTCCTTCAAAATTTACTTTGATATATTTTTCAAACGACTCGTCTGAATTTTGGGAATTTGTCACGGTGTGACGAGTAACGTGTTTCTCATTTGAAATAAGAAAGTATTGAAATCCCTCCAAAGTACCATTTAACATAGGTTCTTTTTCTTTGCAACTTGTTTTTCACCTCTCAAAGTCGTATTTTGACACTAAAGATTTGCAGGTTAGTGATACAATAGTCCGTTTTAAAGCTGCTGTCTAAAGTGATAAGCTAATAATGAAGTATTTAATTTCGTCTTCAGCTGCATTACTACGCGTTGTAGGAAACGTCTCGCTTGGATCGTTTGCGTCTGAAAATGGTGTTACAACTGTTTATTATATGGCACCATACATGCATTTAATCATTTTAAGTCAATCAAGTATTTGATTTACCTCTGTTATGTTTGCCATTTTAACCTGTTGTGAGATGCTTTACGAGGAATTATTGGGATTCAGGATAGGCCAATATGTCCATTTTCCTGTTATAAGACAAAATATCGATAGAGATTAAGATTAAGGAGGATCTAAGCTTGTTATTTTATTTTTATGGATCTCGTCTGTAGAACATATATTTTGCAATAGTACCAAAATGGCACTTTTACATTGCTGGAAGACTTAAAAGTAGATTGTGTGCTATCCGCTTCCTACTTTCTATTCAAATCAGAAATACTTTCATTGATTCTTTTGCTGATAAGTTGTTCTATAATGTTTTATGGCTAACAGTCAACTTTGTTTCTGGTCCGTGTATTGTACACTCAAGACCTTGTTAATTCTATGTTATCGTTTTATTTTGCATAATGAGCTCTGTATATAAACAGTGAAAGTGTGATTGCGGCAGCGTGCGCCATTTAGAATGTCTCCACCCTCGTTTTATTTACAAGACACAAAACGAACGATAGGCGGGTTGTATCAACAGAGCGAAAGTTGACGTTGACATTTTAAAGACGATTTTACTTTACTAGGCAACTGACGTATTGTGTATAACACTTAACAAAGCAGGACAGATTATGTCCATGTCAACAATGGACTATGTTGCTAACATAGTTAATAAAGATTTATTTTTATGTTGTTAGCTCCTGTATTTTTCCTTTACAATATAACAGAGTATATTTTCCGTACAAACCAGTCTTAAAGACAAAACGTTATTTGAAAATTTTGGCACACAGTTACTGGAATAAGATTGGTTTATAGAACACGACTTCGCTTTTGTCAACTTTTGGCCTCTATATTGGGCGTTTTGGTTATTTTATATTGATTATTTTCTCAAGTGGAAGTTGGATGACTAGGTGTTTTTGAACTGGTAGTGTACAAATAGTTTCGCGATCAGATCAAAAGTATACTTTTTAAATGTGAAATCTAACAACACTTGACCTGCCTTTCTCTAGTCAGCAAAATCTCAATGCTATGTCACCCCAATCTGCTTCGCGACCCTGCCTTTCCGGATAGCTTTCCGACTGCTGACACATCTCGGAATTTTTGGGCTGAAAGGAAATTAATCGTACCCCAG
Organism: Chironex yamaguchii; assembly: GCA_024741275.1. Classification (NCBI taxonomy): domain Eukaryota; kingdom Metazoa; phylum Cnidaria; class Cubozoa; order Chirodropida; family Chirodropidae; genus Chironex; species Chironex yamaguchii. The sequence continues at coordinate 23,878 of JANTCA010036640.1, forward strand.
CGGGAAAGGTATCATAACTTTTGGGGATCAAAACGAAAGCTTTTGAATTTCGGTTGTTTTGAACGGGTTAGAACAGCTTTAGGACTTATTTTGAATGTAATTTCGATACGATAATTTCATTTCCTGGCCGTTCGGCCCTGGTGTGTTTCTCAGTGTCATTCGTTTCAGTGATCTCCGGTATAACAAATTCCTCGCGAATAAGAAAGCGATGAATGGTTATCCGTAATGAAAATCAGCTTTTTTTGCGGATATTTTGGTGAGATAAGCTGCACACATTATTCCTTTTTTACTGTAATGATGCATATTTTTTACAAGTTTGATATATTTGCTTAAACACCACTCCCTTGGTGCACCAAGTCGATAAGTACTCGGCTTAACTGTATCCCTCGCCGACGCATTTCAGCAGTTGCCTTAGTGTAAACGGTGTGCCTCTTCCTCTCGTAGCTGTGGTAACTGTTGTCTAGGATTTTCGATAAATCGGAGCATACAGTGTCCTGAACCTCAGTTTCTGCTCTGCTTTAAATAGACAAGTCTTGTTTAGTGACAGTAAGCATTCCATACATTTGCTATATGTTAACCTTAAGGTCAAGTTTCCTGTCCCCAGATTCTTCGATTGGAGCTGTATTTTAGAGTTTATGGAGCCTCCTGTGTAGCATGCTTTCCCCTGATCATACGCTAGAGTTTCTGTTGCAGTACAGAAGAATTCTGAGTACTTTCACGTGCTTGTTATGTTCCTGGAAAAAATTCCTATTTCTTTCAATAAGCTAGTAATTAGTCCATCGCTCATATTGATCAATCAAAATTACGTATGGCTGATCTTGCCCACTCTTTATTAGATAAAAGCCTCACTATTGGAAAAGATCGAAGGGTTTTAGAATGAGTGTTGAGAAAACAATAAAGGTAGCTCAAGTTAGGTAAAAAGCTCTCAGGCAAAAGAATTTTTGCACGTCGTAACAAATGGACGCTATACAAAGTGACGTACAGCATGACGGAGGCCATCTGAAATAGCAAAGTCAAGCTTCTTGACTAAAATTATGGAGTCAGTAACCTTTCCTGTTATAATCAGGGAGTATGCTCAATTTAACATTTATTTACAAGTAGTACAACTTTTCGTCTATAAGTATAAGAAGCACATGCCGATGAAAACAAATCTGACTTTTTCTTTCGCTGCCCCCGGTGTCAGCCGTATGTACAAAAGTAAGCTATGTATGATATTGCCTGCTTTGCGCTTCAAACAGGCGCCATACAGTAAACTGCAGGAAATAAGGGAAACTTGTGCAAGGAGGATTTCCTTCGAAAGAATTGCCCCAACTTCGTCTAACAGGTTCTACCATATCTGTCATGAAAGTTGCTAAGGGGATCTTCTTCATACAAGTCGTTTAGTCTAAACCATTAGAGAAAAGGCCACAGTCAGTGAAGAGGACGCCTTTTACGATGAGTTGCTACAGAAATCATGCATTTTATTGAATATTTGTGCAGGTAGTTACCCGGTTTGAGGTTATGATTTGTTACAGAGAAAGGCGGAAGAGTAAGACGGACTCAATTGCACATGACTCATTCAATCTTTATATCAGCAATAAAAAATATTTTATGGACAACGTTGCCTCTTGTAGCTGCAGTTTGAAATTGCATTTTTATTTTTTCTAGAGATGCTGCGGCTATATAGCGGTTGAAAATTCTTCATAGATTGCAAACAAACCTTCGGTTTGTTTCAATAGTGATAGCAACCTATTGCTACTATTTTCGGGTTTTTTTTATCATGGCAGCAAAACTCTCCACGTAGGTGAAGAATATGGAATGGAATCATTGAACCTTTAAGCGTACAATAATGATCAATTTAACAGGTGGCCATAGAACTGTAAAACAACAAGCGACAGGCATTGAACGGACAGGGGGTTTTCAATTAAGCATCATCTGAAAATCCACCGCTCTTGTCTTCCTAAATCATTGACTTGTTTTAATTTGATGTATAAACGACAAAAGTGAACGCAGTGCTCAAAACGTGTCGTAGAATTTGCTTAGGCTGACATCATCAACAGCTAAGCTTTTAAAGTATACAAATATACCTGAGGAAATGTCTTGATAAACACATAACGATATTGGCATTAATTAGATTGAACTGAGATGATTAAAGTACGAGTAAAAAGATGTGCTCCTTTATCGCACTTGTTGTGTCAGTCGAAGGTTTGAATTAACCAGCTGTCTCACATCTGGGAGATAAGATGTGAATTCCTTGAATAGTCGGCGTACATGTAATGTATCCGTCTGGATATAGTGAAATACATAGTTCTCTGTAGAATTTTTACCATCGAACTTACAAGGTGTTTATTTTTATAAAGCTGTTTTTGTTATTTAGATGGCTGCATTGATATATGTCTATGAGGTTTCTTTGTTTACTCTCATTTTTTTAATCTAACCTGGTGATCGATTGATTCCTTTAAGATGCCGATTCATTATGATTGGATTTGATCATCTGCTTGAGTAGCATGGTTTACGCGACTGCCAGTTATCCTATCCTATCCAATATGCATTCTTGTAAAGAATTCTAATATCCCATTCTTGCAAAGATTTCTAACAGGAATCTCTGTCGCTATTGGTAAACACATTTTCCCATCTTAGTTATCTTAAAAATTTTATTGCTCCTTATTCGGAAAAATTAGGGCGACATAGTGTGTTTAAGATAACATAAATATGTAGCACTAATGAAGGCATAACTCGAACACAGTTTAAACTGAATTAATAAATTTGCTCTTACCCAACATTGGGTTTCGAGTTGTGATAGCGAGGACTTCATATGGCCTTCACCAAAAGCTTTTAGTTGGAATCGCACTTCGATTTGAGTGTTACCTTTAGCATGTGAGGGTTGTGAGTTCAGCGAGTGTCTGAATTCGTTGGGATTAAACATTTGCCAAAAAATGCTACCGGTAGACGTTTGGTTGAAAATTTTCACTTTGAGAGCGAATATTCTTCATCGATCACGGTACTTGATATAGACGCATTTACTTCAAAATTTAGTAGGTAGGCGATTTCAATTATTTTTTCTTCGGCGTTGTTGTCATTAGACCGCTATCTTTCATTGGACTATTTGTATTACTCACTCGCCTTGTTTATTACAAATAACTTACGTCTGCTTATAACTGCTTAAACCTTTGTTAAGTGACTTATAATATCCTTTTAACAAGATATTAAACTTTTGGCTTGTGGAAATTCCTGTTATCCAATCGGGGCCCTCTCTGGTTTGTGAAACTTGTCGTTATCTGCTGTGCGCACTTTTGCTTAGCCACCTTTATTCTCGCTGTGTGTTCACACTGCTGATATGATTTTCGCCCATGTCGTGCTATAAAAGTCAGTATTTTTCGACTGTCAGTTTTGATTTTTCTATTTCCATTTTGTTTCTAATTTTACTTACATTGTTTTGCTTTGAGAAGTGTCCTTTTTAACTTCCTTAATCAAAGACCATGTTTTCATTTTCTTGTGCTCAGATGAAACTAAGTGAATTCCATATGAATTCCATACTAGTAAAATTACCTATTTGGCGAATATGTATCTCCCAGAAAAAATAATGGGCATTGCCGGATGAATTGTAAGACCATTTTGTTTTACCTCATGTTCTCATCTCTGCATTTACCTACTTCTCTCTAGACTGTCTTAGTTTTGCGAAGCCGTTTTAAGATCGTCTGTTTTCGTTTAGTTTCCTTTTTTAAGTAAGCTGTAAATGCAATTTGCATATGGTGGCACAGTAGCCCTGTCAAGACAGTCTTAGTGTGCTGAACAGTTGTACATAAACATATTAAACAGTAATGCTCTCGTGGCCCATATGATTTAATTCTCATTATCTGTGGGACTCCGACTTAACGTAAATCCTGATTTATTAAAGTAGTTTTTGGGGAGGTCGTTACCTGGTTTGATTCCTGAAATCCACTAACAGTCATGTGATTAAGTATAAGTGACATTGCTGTTCTCAAGGATAACAGAGAGCTTCCAACATGTATTACACTTCTTCCCTGCTGGGTTTACTCAATCGTGGCCAGCTTTTAACAGACCAAGTCCTCTGTCAAATTTGCAGCCAAACAGCTCACTACTTCCTGGGCACTCTAATTCAATACCCATCATGATTGGTTTATCTTCTTATTGCTCCTGTTGCACCTCGAAATACTGTATATTGGTTTTCATTTTAAATGTATTTGAAATCACCGATGCATTGATTTGTATTAACTTTTGGCTTAAGGGCATTAATAAGTTTTCCTAAGCAGCCATTGGAAGCAGTCGTCTGATGTGAAGTAAGAAAATTGCCCGACTAAGACCAGATTGTCAGTGGCACCATGAAATTTCTTTGATGTTCTACTGAAATCTTTGGCATCAACATGGTTACACAATTTGTACAAGAATACACTCCATGGCAACAGTTCTGTTTAATAAAACTTCCAAAATGGAATTAAACAAAAGATAACTATGAGGCTGAAATCTACATTGATAATTAACGTAGGCATGACAAATCAAATCTATGATCACGAAACTTCAGGAAAGCACAGGATATAAAACTGTACAATCGAAGAGTCCTTGGAGACAAATGTATGCCATAACATAGTTCGACCATTAAAACTTTGCCTTTGCTACTTGGAGCATTGACTGCAATTCTGAACACAATGCTAATGGTGTGGGGTTAGTACTTCTGTAATGTCTTTTTTATTTCAGTAAAGTTCTTATTTTCCCGGTGTGACACTTTCACTAAAGTTGATGGAGACACAGATTTCCATTGTCTCCATTCATAACTCCTTTAACCATTCATCATACGCACACGGCTGATGCCAAAGTAGGTACGAAGTTACTTCTTGTTGATTTTACAGGGCAGACATCAGACGGTAACATTTCCAGGGGTGTCGCTAAAGTTCTAGTCGGACATGTATTCAAACAAAGACTTTTTGGTTCATGATTGTGATATTTTATGAACAGTGCCATTACTGCCTGACATTTCTTTCACTCACATATATAGGAAAACAGGTACTTTGTCAGGAATTTTTAGGCATTGAACCTCCTAAAAGTAGAACTAGGACTACGAAGCCTAGTTAAAGTTATAAATAGTCAGTCTCAGCTGCAGATTTCAAGTAGAACAGCTGTTCATTAAATAGTGAACTCTCTATAGATGACCTTACGAATAGACCTTGTTAGTGAGATGGTAGGCACTATGTGCATTCATCAGTGCAGGCGTCCTTGTGTAAAACATGACCTCGATGTTGGATGGCATTGTTTTGTGTTGCTTGTTGTCTTGTTCTTATCCTCCGGAATGGGTCATGATTCTCATTGTAAAGGGCTTTGGTTTCCCCTTTTTATCTGACAGTCAGTCAGAAGCACTTGGTGTAGGCAGCGATTATTCCTAATCGAGGAGTATTGTGCTTGTTTACAATAATAAGGGTGTAAGGGAAACGTGTTCAGGATTTGTAGCTTCTTACGTCATGAATTCTAAGGTATCTAAGTATAGGTCAACACGGATTTCTATCATATTTCCTGGTCTTCTTGAAATTTTAAAATATTGCTCTTTTCGAAAGAAGTTTTTTTATCATATGATATTATCAATGACATTTCCCTATGAAACTCAAGCACGGTGCATACTTCATAAGTAATCCATCATGCTTATCTCGCCAGTGCTGACAGAAATACGCAAATCAGTAGCTAGTTGATTTCAATTCTAACAGTATTTCTTAACGTAGTGGTCTGTTTTTCGGTTGCTTTGGATACGGCCCTGCACCACTATCTACTCACACTTCCGCCCTAGAGGCTATACTGGGTTACTTACCAAGACATGTGTTGAGTGCTACGTGAATCATTACTGATTTGGTGAGGAAAGGTGAAAAACATCTTTTGTGAATGTTCTGTTTAGACGACTTGCAAAAACCAAGGTAAGGAAAAAGTATATTGACAAATTTCCATGCCCTCGCACACTTGTGATAATATTATGTTAGCCAATAACAAGTTTGAAGAGTTCTTTTCTGTCCCTGTATAAAACTTAAGAATTTCCACAGATTATAACTGATTTTTCACTTCATTCGTCAAATGTAGCTGTCAGGAAAAGTGTCATATTCTTCAGTGCAGTCAATAACCAAGACACTGGACACCATGTGCCTTTCTTTTCTGAATAAAAACCAAACCTGTTCAACAGTAGTCTTTACGTCTTTTAGACTGGATGAAATTATATCCAATTTCCCCTAAGATTATAAGATTTAGTTACCACCTGTCTAAAAACGTAATTCAAACATTGTGTGAGAGGATATTTGAAACATATCGCCTTCCATTTTACGTTTTTGGTATTTCATTTCTCGTAAGATTTGTTTCTACACGTGGATTTCGGTATTTGCTATTTTCTTGAAATAGCAAGACCGGTGCTTGCTCAAGGATTTAATTTTCAGATGATATATACAATAGGTTCTAACTTTTGAATTCATTTCTTATATTTGTGTGTTGCCACAGCGCGTTTATTACTGGTCACCATAACACGGCCACTTCTAGAAGGCTACTGTAAGGTTTTTTCACTAGCTGTTAATGATTATCGTGGCTTTTTTAAGAAAGGCCTCTCATTCACCTATGACCTCTTTTAGTCAGAGGGATAGGATTTTGGTTTTAATAGAAAAATCTCTTGCAAGAAAGAGTGAACAAGAGAGACCATCTTAAGTTCCTTTTTTGTGGCTAAAGCTGACAGGAACGTTGTCTTGCCTTCATACAGTTTATAGTAATTGAAAGCGAAAGATTCTCTGAATGAAAATGTTCGTAGCTACTATTGCACTCACATATCCAAGGTTCCCAAAGTTTGATTATATAGTGGAACTCCGTTTATGCGACCACCTTTGGATGGAAGTAAGTTACACTAATGGGATGGTTGCATTGTTGTGTTCCACTGTAGGATATTTACGTGTAGTCGGTACTTGTCAGTCTTTGCATGGAAGTAAATAAAGGTGATGGTTATACATTTGCCCGCTCTCTTGGGGTAGGGATCAATCCGTGTTCAATGTGTCTTGACAGGGCCTTGTTTGTAGGAAAGAATCCCAAAATAACTGCTAGCTCTCTCAAAATGCTGCACTCTTTGAACTCCTGACATGCAACTGGCGGGTTGTGATTGGGAAACGCTACCTGCAGCGGGAGCAGTGCAGTCTTGCAAGGACGAAAATAATGGTTTTCAAGACAGATGTCTGTGAATAATCCTATATGGACAACGGGAAAGACCAGTTGCCTCAGGTAGGCACCGTGGTGGCAAAAAGAAAGTGCCAATACTGCCAATACTCCTTCTACCTCCAGTCTACGTAAACCGTGATGAACGTGACAAATCAGGACCTAAATAGTCAGCCAGTGAGTCCCCCAGGTTAGGTGTCGACATCCATTGCATTACTGGGGAAGTGACAATCAATATACTGCGTTTTTACGATACTTTATCTAGTGCTCACAATGGCATGACTGAACCAAAGCTGAATTCAGTGGTTGATAGCATAACAGGTGAATCTGTACGTTTGATAAAATCTTTAAGTATTGCTACTTGGTATTATTAATGTTATTGTTATTGGTATTAGGTATTGTTATTGGTATTAGGTTTTTGTTAGAAGCTTACTACAAGCAGGAAAACTGCGTATGGTAATGAGGAGATGTTAAGATATGATATTAATATTATTGGATTAGCAGAAAATCGGTGAAAGAGCAAAGGAACCTTTATTACCTGAATAGGTATTAAGGTGGGCTACCCTGGTAAAGGGAATGGTCCACATTTTAGAGTAGCCATGATGATTGATACTAAAATTGCAAAATGTGTGATGGCATACGGTCCTGTCAATGATAGAGTATTGTCTGTGAGAATCTAAACTAAACCCTGCAGCATAAGTGTATTCCAGTTCTATGCCCCAACATCAGCCTGTGATGAAGAAGAACTCGAAAAATTCTACCATTGTTTACAAAACGGGACATTCTGGTGATATTAGGAGATGCCAATGCCAAAGTTGGAAAGTCTGGAAACTCCTTCTAAAGAAGCAATTCGCAGAAAGCTCAAACAAAAGAAAACAGACTGAGACCGATAGAGCAACTTATATAACGACTAACCGTGAATTGCAAAGGTCGGTAGGAAAGGATAAGAACGAAAATATCAAATGTCAGTGTGAATGGATAGAGCAGCTTGCTGCACTAGACTCATCTCGTGACTTATATCAGGCAGTTAGAAATATTAACAAGAAGTTTAAACCAAAACTTGAAGTTGTGAAAGATCAAGATAACAAGCTGCTAACAGAGACAGGAGATGACAAAGCAAGATGGAAGGAATATTGTGAACTACTGTACAAACATTGAACATGCTCAATTCCCTTGATATCAATACTATTGAAGAAGAACCCCCTCCCGTATTTGAAGTCAGCTCTGAAGAAGGTCAAGACAGGGAAATCGCCAGGTACACATGATCTTCCCGTTGAACTCAACAAGGAAGGTGGGAAGAAGGTCAGTCAAGTGTTGTATCAGATTTGTTCAGACATCTGGAAAATCATAGAATGGCTAGCGGATTTGGTAAATTCTGTTTTCATACCTTTCCCAAAGAAAGGCGACACCACAGAATGCAATAACAGTACAACAATTGCACTTATCAATCACACAAGCAAAGTGATTCTCCAAATCATTATCAGCAGAATGAGTAACAAAATAGAAACAGAGATCATTGAGGAACAAGCAGGTTTTTGTCCTGATAAAGGCCCTCGTAATGCGATTTTCAGTCTGAAAATGGCGTTGGAAAAGCAAAGTGAATACACCCCCCACACTTTTTTTTCTTTGCTTTATAGATTACAGTAAAGCCTTCGACTCGGTCTCACACAATGTTCTGTGGAACAATTTGCATGAAATCAGTTTCCCCCGCATATTGCTCTGATTGTTGCCATATATGACAAACAGCATACTTTGGTTTGCTGTGGGGCAAGGTTTACAGGCAGTTTCGGTATTTGCCAGCGACTCAGACAAGGGTGCATTATATCTCCACATCTCTTTAGCCTCTATGCCGAGGCCATTATGCGAAAAGTGTTAGATGGACTTAAGGGTGCACTCAAAGTTGGTGAACGGACAGTCACTAACCTGAGGTATGCATATGATGTGGTCTTGATTGCAGGAAGTAATGAAGGGCTGCAGGAGCTTCGTGATAGAGACAAGGCTTCATTTTTGAAGTTGATCTAATTATTCATCCCAGTAAGAATAACATAATGACAGTCGCCAAAGGAGTTTCCGCGGAAGTACACATCACCATTGACGGCACTGAAGTAGAATAAGTCAGAAGTTTTCGCTACTTGGGAAGCATCATCATTGAACAATGTAATGATACCATGGAAATCAGACGTAGGATAAGGTATCGTGAGAACGACCACTTTAGCACTGACCATAGTTTTGAAGGACCGGGCTGTTGGAAAGAACACTAAACTCAGACTGGTTCAGTCACTGGTTTTTCCCAATTGTCGTCTATGGTAGTGAGTGCTGGACAATAAAAAAGACAGAGCGCAAACGTATCCAAATATGATGCTACCGCAGATTGTTGTGCATCAGTTGTATAGAAAAGAAGTCGAATGCATATGTTCTTGATGAAATAGAGGAGCTAACAGAACGCTTATTGAAGATCAAACCCTTCGACGCTTATGATACTTTGGCCACATTGCCAGAAGCTTCGGCCTAGAAAATGATCTGGTTACAGGAATGGTGTTTGGATAGAAATCGAGAGAAGGCAAAAGATGCGATATACTGACAACATCTCAGAGATAACTCAGCTGAATATGGCAGAGTCATTGAAAGCAGCATCAGACAGGGAAGGCTGATGACGTTTCATCTGAGTTCGAGCCGCGGCTCATGGAACATGATGTTACTGCCTAAACCAGAAGTAATCCACAAGTGTGTATTAGATTATTCTTATGATAAATTATTTTGAATATATTTCTGCTTTTGATATTGTTGGTGAGCAGGCACAGACCAAGTTGGAATTCCAAATCATTACCTTCTCCATTCACGTTCCCCAATGTAGCCTTAATCCTTTTCCAGTAGAATTTTTAATAGATCCCAGTACCTTGGTTTACGAAGACAAAGTTGGAGTGATACCAATTTCAAAATAACTTAGAAAAAATAGTTCTGTGTAGTCTATTTCATGACCATTTTCTGTTTGCTTTTGCAGCGATAGCTTTAACGATCATACATTGTACATTAAGCCGAGTCTCTACAAGGACAGCATTATGTATGTAATTTATTCTTAAAGGCTAACATCAAGGCGCGAGGTATTTTACCTTTGTATGTCATTTACAACACACCAACTAGTAATTACCCAACTTAGTAATGCAAACGTCGTTACATTACTGCATTACATTTTCTAAGATGGCGATATTGACTATATTGGCTACATTAACGAACATGAAGCACACAAGAACCCTATAGGCTAATTGCTGCATTTCGATTAAAACCGTGTAATTCCCAAAAGGCATAAGAAAGTGTACTTTAATTTGAGAATTCGCCTATTTCTTAAAGAATAAAAGGTAAACATTCAATGTTCCTCGACATGCCCTTACTGGTATCGTATTGTATTGAATCCCCAAAAGAGGAATTTTGCAATGCTGGAACCAGGTGGTAGTGTTTGGTGGCTTTACATAACTGTTAGCTACGTAGCACGCGACCTAATATCATTCCAATCACTGACAAACAAACAAACACTTGTTAAATTTTAAAACCATTCTTGTGCATTGACTTCAATTGTAGTGATTAATAGCCCATTTCTGTCACGGTGATCCCTGCATTTCGCTCCGTTAGACACAGTTTTCAGTCCAATTTGAAATTTTCTCATCTTTACCAAATAATATTTATTAGCATGACTTAAACATTTTAGTCTAAGTCAAGCTCTGCAAAATATAAAGGTTTTCTTCATTGGTATCAAACTTAACTCCTAAGCATCATGTCATCATCATCATCATCACAAATCAACGAATCTGCAGAACATCTGCAATGCGTCTATGCTTATAAAACTTGGAAATAGATGTAGATAGTTGTGAATAGTTTAATTAATTCTTGTTCATTAACCTTATAACTGAAATTTTTGTCTGAAGATATTCTTAACGTTCTTCTGAGTAAGTACGATTGCACAGATAACTACGTATTATCTTAAATGTCTGAAAATATCAGTTGTTATTAGTAAATGTTTTCATGTTACAAAAAATTCCGATAGATCTGCTTTTGCTAGTTTAGGATGGCATCTTTTACTTTTCTACAAAAGTCACTCTTTCTTTATACATTGCAACTTTCTCTAAAAATAGAATCTGGTTCCAATAAATGAATATTTTTTCAAAGTTGACCAGTGGCCTAGACGTCCGCCTTCGTTCATTACGACATTGCACTGGTTGCCATGTAACTTGAAAATATTTATTTTTAACATTTATCCTTTTTTATCCTTGCTCTTATCATAGCAACACAACGCACGAAACTCTATCTTTTTCATAACGTCTGTTATCAAAAAAGATAAGGAAATATATTTTTGATACCAAAAAGTGTTATCCAAGATTATGTTTCTTATAATGAGATCTGAAATATCATACACGTGCGGTACGTAAAATGTGGAGAAAGAGGTAGTGTGATTACTGTACGTGAGCTGTAAAGCACCTGTGAAAACATATGTTATTCTTTACCCTTTCTGGTTGTTCCCTGGGCTTGCCAATTTGGGATATAAACTGATGTTTTGTCTTGCATAGGAAAGACTTAGAATATTCCTTAAAATGCTATCAAATTTAGGTGGAAAACGATTGCTTTTATACTGAAACATAATATTTTGATCCCCCACTCACATCTATTTCACAATTAGCATTCCACAGGCGGCAGGTAGGATTTTGAAGCATTACTTTCTGATAACAAGGTATTAGTTCTTGCAGTTGCTAAATACGAATCTGCCAACTTCATCCTCCATTTCCAGCCATTTCAGTTTCTCAACAGTAGAAAGATGAAGATTTTTAGTGCTTCCATATTTTTGGTAGGAAATTAACTTCCGAGAACAAGAAACAAACGTATTCCAAGATATCACCACAACTCACATCAGCTTCGTTATAAAACAAAACAGTCGTTCTTTATCATTGTTTGCATTGATCCAATTCTTCTTCATCAATTAAATTTTACATTTGTGTAGTCGTAGTTTGTAAACTAGGTAAGGCATTGACAATTTGAGAATACATTACCTGCTCCGTTTAAATTTCTCCTGACGTAGTCTAACATATAATGTTGTAGTTACAAGAAATATTTACATAAGCAATTTACTACTTCGTTTTCAATGCTCAATCCACGTTTTACAAAAAGCACAATTTATATCGTCTGATGACACGCTACCCAACCGTCTAATTGCTAGAGGTGGAAAACATGTGAAAGTAGTCTCTATTCAATTATAGTCTCCATATTCCGACCGTACACGGATGTAAATTTTGTCACAACTGACAGGACCGGTAAAGAGATAGTTAATGCACCAAATACCATAAAAACAGAAGCCAGTAACTTGCCTAAGAGAGTTCTAGGGACAATGTCCCCATACCCTAAGACAACAACTGTTTGGATTCCCCACCAAAGTGAGTTCGGAATGCTGGTAAATTGAGTTCCTTCAGAGTCAAACTCAGCAAAATATAGAACACTGCCTCCCAAAATGACTACAAGCATCAAGCATAATAGCAATAATTTTAAATCACCAAGGCTTGAAACTAAAATAGCACCTACCAGTTTTACTCGTCGAGAATATTTTCCTAGGCGCAGCAAGCGAATTATGCGTATAAATCTTAGAATTCTCAAAAACGAAAAAGAAGCAACATCCCTGTGGAATGTCATAATTACAAAGTAAGGAACAACTGCCAGTATGTCTACAATTGATAACGGACTTTTTATAAAGCTTCGTTTGTCTGGAACAACTGCAAACCTTAAGATGAGTTCAAATAAAAACCACGAGTTAAATGTTAGTTCTGTGAAGAACCAAACATTGAGTTTTCCTTGTTCTTTTTCTTTTTTGAAGATTGGCAGAGTTTCTAGACATGTAAAAATGACGGATAATGTGATCATAACGAAGCAGAAAATTCCAAATACCCGGGCTAGAAAAGAAGATTCTGGATGCTCAACAAAATCCCACAGCTTTTGCTGCAGTCGTCCCATCTGATATGTCTTTCTCTCGCTGACAATAAATCCTTCCTTTGATTTCATACCGTTAATTACATCCTTTGGTAGTCCGAAGAAGTCGCACTCAGCTTCAAATGTGTCCATGTTTAAATCAGGTGGCTTTGTTAGGCGTCCTCCAGACTGATAGAAAAACAATATTGCTTCGAAGGCAGTTCGGTTTCGATTGAAAAAATATTGATTGGTCCTCCAGCAAAAATGCTGCAATCGACGCTCCTGATTTCCTAGTAGTGTAGCTGGAAACTTATTAAGTGTCGTTTCCAATGTTTCGAAAATGCTGCCACTAATATTCAAAACTACTCTTGGAAACTGATTCCCTTGTCTTGCCATTATTTGAAGTGAAAGTTATCGTTCTTAGGTAGCTGGTAAGACGTAGTTTTAACTAAAGAATGTATACTTTTCTTTCGTTCGTACGTCCATTATTTTGTCTACCTGAACAGCATCAAAATTACTCGTGTTAAGTAGCAGGTGTACAATGACTTTGCATCTTGAATGTTGGAGTTGAGTCTGAGGAGTTAGCTTCATTGTTTCAGCTTTTACTGCTGGCAAGACAAATTTGAAAATGCAAGCTTTAAAATAATCGCCATCATTCCTTCCCGTTGTAAGCAGGCATTGTCCTGTCTTCGTTTCTGTAGACAATTTAACAACATCAACACTCTTTCTTAGTTGTTCTTCGCAATTATTGAAGGATTATTTTGTTCCGTAGTCTCAAGTTTTATCCACTTTTTATCTCCACATTTTTAGCATTCCTTGTTGATTGTTAAGGTACTGGTTTCTTTTGTCGAGCTTATCTCTTGATCTTTCGTTGTAAATAAAACTTGTTTTAAAATTCTCTTCGTTTTGATTTCTGGCGTCATTTGGAAACTTACACAAAGATAGATTTTCACGTCACCGATAGTGTATTTCTCGACTTCGTAAAACTCCAGAAGGAGAGAGGATAATTATTATTATCGCTTAAGTGGAGTACGGTCCACGTGGTTACTTCGCTGCCTGTAAATTTAACTTATAGAACGGGGGTTACTATTTCTTCTTGCCTATCTAAAATGACGATTAAATATTTATAGTTTGCTTTTTAAGGTGAAAAGTATCGGTCTACAAGTTTATTGGTCAACAACAATTTTTTTCGCTGACAAAACCAACGTTTTTCCTTTTCTTTGCTAACTTTAAAGATATCGTTTTTATTTATATGGCTTTCCGAATTGGCAGATTGAGTTAATGGCCATGCTTTAAAACGGTTGACAAATTACCTACTTTGAATTTTAAATTGTTTGACCTGTGGACGCTTGTTTTTCATCAGCAATGAGTTTAAATTCAATAGCATGTTTTGGTATATTAATGTGGTTAAAACGCGTCCAGTAGTTCACGGACTCGTGTAGAAAATACTTTCCAGCAAAATAAGGGGGAATTTTGGATATTCAAAGCTTTGCAGGTTTGGAACGTAATTGTGAGTGCTTATTTTTTTGTCACTAGGACAGAAACCCAAAGATCGTAGATGGTTATTGAAATTAACTAAACTTACCACTGTTGACCTCGGAAGTATTCTGGCCTATCATTATCGCCTTTGCAGATTAAGAAATATTCTTCGCTAGAAATTAAGTCCATTTGTATTCTTTCAGCGCTGACCAGATGCCTCACACGTATTATACAGGAAAACAATTTCTAACCTGCTAGTCTGAATCGCTGTTTGTAATCCTCTTTAAAAGAAATTCTACAGTTTAAGTGATACCGGTTGTGTTTAATTCAGGGTAGTTGATTAGTTTGTCCTTTCCTAGTTCATCGTTTGTCTTGATACCATCTATGACCAGCTAAAACACCTCTCGCAGGCTTTCAAATTTTAACTATGACAGTGTTGTAAATCTGGTCATGTCGCCGAGGTTACACCTTTTTCAGCAACGACTTTCACTGACCAGAAATCACAAGCTTTTGCGATAAATGGAGCATCCTTAAAAGTACAATTATTTTTTTGGCGTCATGAAGTCTTACTAGAGAGTTATAATAGGATACAAATCAATTTTTGTCATGGTTACTGTTGAAGTCATAATTTGTCTGCCACTAACTCATTCATACTATCTGTCTGTCAACATCTGGCATGTCCAGGACCTTGGTTCTATGAATGATGGGTGAACTCTAAATACACTGGTACTTTTCACGTACAAGGCTTGCTAACTTTTAAAACGTACATACTTAACCTGACAGGTTAATTTGCAAGCATTTATATTCGTTATTGGAATCATACATGTACGACGTTGTCTGGTAGGGAGGGTTATGGTCGATGCTTATATGTCTTACGGCGCTACATATAACGGTGCTTTGTTGACGTAGTCACAAGGACATCTCCTGATTTCTCCAAACTAGTCCTTCATCACACTGAATGCAGTCGATATCACCTTTTGACGAGATTACTGAAAGTGACACAACAGACGATGAAAATGGTGGAAGAAAAAGTGCAAATTCTCAACACTTTTGAAATCTTTCAGGAAAGTGCTTTCCTTGAAGTTGAAAGGATTGAAGCACAGTTCATTTGTTCTGTTATTTAGATATTTTTCAAAGATTTACTCATATTATTTGCGTGGACTGGGTAGGGGTTTGGGTGGGTGGGTCAGATCAAAACATGACTTCGATATTCACTAAAAAAGGGTGTGTTATTGCGATGATGACGAAGTTCAATTTGGGGAAGGGGAAATAAATAGTTCATAACCCTATTGATGCTTTAGATTAAATTATTGATCAACGTTTCAGAAATATTGTGATAGAAAATTGCGATGATAGTCAAAGATACGTCAAGTGGAATATATAATATTTTTTGCAGGCTGTACTGTTTCCCCTGTATCAATTAAAACCACTGACGTGAAGTTTCAGCTTGTGTATAGTATAAGTTTCAAATGGCCTGACCTGTTTTAGTTTTTTCTGAGCTTACAATGTTACTAATTTTCAGTTGCCAGGTATGTTTTGGTAGAAGTCGCAGGAAAAAGCGTAATGTTTTTCATAATATTCAAATCTTTCACAGAGCACTCGTTTCTAGCTCTGTAATACCGTTAAGCTTGTATTACACCACTCCAAAGTAGACGAGTGCTTAATCTCTTTTGTTCAGGATGCAAACAATTTTGAAGAAATAGCATTTTATTATTAACGCCAGGTTTCCTTGAGACGTGCTCAATCTATTTGATTCTGGGGACTAGTTTGAAAAGAGCTTCTCATTCAAACTGTGTATTCACGCGACATGCTATGTACGGATATTGGAATCTTTTGCAAACGAACAAGACTATCCCAGTTTTTATCAGATTTTTAAGGAAACATATTAAGCATTAAAAAACTAGTTGATTGTTGGGGGCATTTTTCCCTGTATTGCTGTCATTAGTTTCTCAGTTTGATGCTGAGAAAATATGCAAAACACGAAGGCTCTTTTGTGAGAAAAGGTTAAATATTTAGTGTCATTTCACATCAAAATGGAAGATGTTGGCTGTGGCATGATTATTGAAACGGTTTTAGGGAAACAAATACCACTTCATATTATTTGGGGATGCTGTGACGATATCCTGAAACATGGCATCCATTTTAGCTTTTAATTTCTGAATTAGCAGTGAAGATAAAGTGGCGATCAGCAATACCAGTGGCTATCAACGTGGTGCTTAGTATTTGCATGTAAGTGAATTTTTGACATAAATCGCCGAAACACTGCAAAAAAGTCGAAACGTTGCATACTGACAGATTTCAGAAAAATAAATTGTATCGCTCACATTATTCAAAACGATGTAACAGAATGAAAAGAGAAGACGAATAAAGGAAACAAGAAAAGGGCAATACATGATTTTGTATGCGCTATTAACAGTGGGAAATTATAAGCTGGCTACGTATCAAACTGGAAATGGTAAATTGAGAAATAAAACGGGACCCAAGTAAAAATCCATCTGGGCGTGGTATAGCATTTTGCATGGTGAGCTCAGGATACTAGGATTGGTAAACATGAGGGGTGAGATATGGTAGATATACACCTACTAGATGGAATGGAAATCCGTACCGAGAATGTGACTCTGATTTTAAGTTACATTTTTAGGAACCTTAGAAAGAGAGTCTAGAACAGCTGTCGCCTTTGCTCATCGGATTAAAATACAACCAAATATTGGAGTCCAGTCAACATAATGGCGGTAGGTACTGGCCATAGTCAATTGTAGAACTCACTTATCTAACAAGCAGACAGTTTTTAATGTTAATCAGCTAGTAAGTAAAATCTAAAACGTCACTGCCTTTAGGGGTAAAGATATTCGACTCGTTGCCAAGTTTTGACTGATATTCTGATGTGATAAAGTTAAAGTTTTGCAGGTGTTCTGTCTGCTTTCTCAAAGGTCTGATGCCAGATTATCAATTTGTAGCTTCTATTTTAAATGGCGTTTCATTTGTTGGTCGACTAAATTTTTGTCCACGTCATAAGTCTTTAACGGTCCTGTTACAACAGGAACATTTTTCTTGTAGCAGCTTTTTAAACAAAGATGTAACCTTAAAAGACCTCTTTTCTTTGATTAATTATATATTTGCAGACGAACGTCAAAATTTTATTTCGAACAATTAGTTGTTTAAAGCGTATGAGGATAATACGGCGATCCTTTGAGAGATGCTTAACCACTTATGCGAACTTTTCATCCAATGAATAGTTAATGTAAGGCATCAAAGTTTGCTAGGCAAATTCATCGACATTTTTGTGGAATTGTGACCTATTTGTTCAAAGAGAAATGTGAATATAAAAGATGACTAGCTTGCTTCTATTTTTTGCTATCCTTGCTCAAATTTCATGTCAGAAGGAAATAGCAGACTTTAATATTTCAGATTACCTTTTGAAAATGTGAAAACGCATAGAATCGAAGCAAAGCTAAAATTGCCGACCACGTGAGCTTTAAGCGAGTGGTCTTCTGGTTGCATACCGTAAATCCTCGAATTAGTCCCTTGGGGGCTTATTTAGTTTTGATATTTTTGGATGGGTGCTTATTCGAAGTGGGGGACGTATACAAGGGGGATTGTAAACTTTATTTGAAACATACCGCTTAAAAATTTGCAAAATTTTCTTCTTTTCGTAATGAAAAAGAAGAATTTAGATATAAAGGTTAGCATCTACGATTGATTCGGTAAAGTAGTTTCTTGCTACTGACTATAAAATGGCCAGAGGAGTACTTATTTGAGGGGGAGGTTTATTAACAACTTGTAGTTCTAAGGTGGGGGCTATCTATCTGCCTCTTGCACGTTGTGAGCACTGCTATGCAGGTGTGGCTCAGATGAACAGGGAGTGTTAAAGC
>JANTCA010036641.1:0-20419 GCA_024741275.1 Chironex yamaguchii
ACAAGGGGAATCCGACTGTTTAATTAAAACAAAGCATTGCGATGGCCGGAAACGGTGTTGACGCAATGTGATTTCTGTCAAGTGCTTTTGGTACTAAGACTCCGTAGCGGGTTTATTTGTGTCGAAGACACGGTCAGGTTTGGAGTTTGGCTGGGGCGGCATATCTGTCAAATGATAATGCAGGTGTCCTAAGGTGAGGTAAGCACCGGAAACAAGATAGTAGGCGCCAAGGGAAAACAGTATGTGTCCCTGGTAAAAGCATTGATTAAAGAGTTTGAGAAAAGAAGAATCATTAATTGTTAAAAATTGAAGGAAGTGAATCAAGTCACTATGGTCTAGAGTTTTGTCTTTTGTGTTGTCAAGGTTATCTAAATGTTGTAACAGTGGTTGTAAGGTGTGTTGTGCTTCTAGTAGTTCAGGTAATGTCAAGGTACATTCATATAGTAGGTGTATGTTATGTCCAAAAGTACTTGCCATTTCTGAGAAACCCACCCATGGATGTCTTATAAATTCAAAGCTCTTTTCATTGGTCCTCTTAAAAATTGTTTCTTCTGTAGGCACTTGATGTGGTGTATCATATGGCCCTAAGAAATTCTTTATAAAGTGGTAGAAGAAATGTACACTTACAAATTCTGACTTCTTATCGTTTGCCAGCTAGATACAATTCAAAGATAGAAAATTAGAAAAAAGATAAGATCAATTGGATTATGACTTGTCAAAGTGTGCAAGTGATAGTTTTGTCATTAGTATCAAGTCACATCCTCTATGTACACATAACAATCTAACATAAAGGCAGCCTAGCGGAAGTTTAGGGACATCAACATACAAAATAACCGATTGAAGAGTTTGACCTTGGCATATAGTTTAACAATATGCAGGGACAAATGGATGGACAGTACGCATTGTACCACAAACAAGTCTCATATGAAACAAGGTACAATGACACTAACATACCACTTGCAAGACATGGAAAGACCAAGAATTAGTGAAAGTACCACACAGGTACCCCCGAACAATTTGTTCAAGAACATGGCTAACATGGTATGTGTCTAGTTCTGGTACGTCCAATGGTGTCAGTTGATGTTGTTGTAGTATGTCTTGTAGCCAAGATGGAAGGGGAAAGGACTATTCATAGGGCGAAATAGTTATATCTTTGAACAGCATCCATCAGGTATCTGTCACTTCCAATAACTATCATAAAATGTTTTTTTGGAAAGAGATGTGACAGGGCTTGTTTTGTGATGCATACCTGATGCAATAGCACCAGAAACTGTATTAAATAAGCACTTATAATGCGTAAATTGTAGCAAGTCAAAGTCTAAGCAAAGTCAATTGTGGATGACAAGCATTATGACAAAAAAATTGCTTTGCTGCTGGACCTAGATAAACCTCCTTCGATGGAATTTTTACACCATTGAGTGAAAGGATAAAGATGTGGTCATAAGGAACATTCAATGCCCAATAACTGTGTTCTATCACACACATTTTATAAAGCACCTTGTAACAAACATTCAGTACATTTGTCAGTAAAATGTATATACATGCTGTCAGTGTTTGTTATTAAAAAATTGTATGCTGTCAAGAGTCTTTGTTTTTGTGCAGTATCTGTTACATTGCTTATCTTTGTCAGTACTGACTGTCTTGAGGGTGTCAGTGTTGTCATACGTGTACATGTTCAGTAGCCATGCTGTTCATGTATGTATGGTCCATTGTGTAAGTCAAAAGGTTGTAGAACCAAAATGTCATTGTATGTCAAATGTATCAATGGTTGAGGGATGTCTGCATATGTGGGGACAACATAATGACTTGTAAAAGACTTGTAGGAGGAACATGTGGCCACCCACATGACAGAAAAGAAGGTCTAAGTTTGTTTAAAGACAATGGCAGACAACATCTACACAATAACCATGAAGTATTGACAATAAAAAAGGTGCGAGCAATAAATAAACAAAACTTTTCTTAAACAAGTTGTTGCCACAGAAGTGATAGAATTTGTAGTTACCAGTACAGTCAACTTGTAATGTGGAGGTCTTGCATAAATTTGTTAAAGTTAAGGCAAATGTCTTGGTATGTTTGATAATTTGGAGTAACACAAAAGTCGTTGTAGTTTTAAATAAACTTTAAATGACAGAAGCATTTTGTTACAACTTATCTACTCATGGCAAACCTGATATCCAATTGTGTAATACAAGGCAATTAAACCTTTAAATTATCACGAGACTGAGATGACTAGTAACCTGTAAAATGCATAGGTCGACCTTAAAACTAGATTATTATTTATATGTTGTTTTGCTGACATTGAAAGGATAAAATATTTTGAAGTTCAGTTGATGTACCTTGGGCTTACGTATGCAATGCTTATGTCAACACTGTCATGTACTTTGAAAGCATAATTATGGCATAAAGATCATTTACACCTCACTTGACTTGTTTCCTCTTTTCGGCAAAGAAATCTCAACTTACAAGCTGTATTGACGTGGTGAAGCACAAGCTGAGAAACAAGCCATAACAGTTGCAATGAATAACGATAACGACATATTCAACCCTATATTTGCAAAATTTGTAATCATTTAGAAGGCCTTAGGACAGGGAATATCCCAACAGATTCAACTGAAGCTATATCAAAGCTGTGAATGACACAGACCTCTTGTATATCATGCCATCTATCATTTTATCTCCAAATATAGTCAAGTATTGAAAAAAGTTGTCATACCAAAACGACCCTGTAAGTTATTAATGCATGTGTCTGTGGCAGATCCTCACAGCAATAATACCATTTGGCTTATTTAACCTATTATACTATTTCTGGTTGCAAGAAACAATACAAATTTTATTAATCATTATAATGTTGTCAATATGTATAACAGTTGTAACAAGTGTAAAGCCAATTAACCAATGAAGATCAATCAAGAGTTGAGTTGTCACAATTGAATGTCATTACATAGAAACATCATGCATTGATGTATTTTGCTACTGATACTGTACTGATAACATGTGGCAGAGCTTCCAAAATAAGGTTAAAATATGAGTAGTATGTGTATCTAGTATTTTGTAACTTTTGGCATGTAATGTTCCAGCCTGCAAACAAGTATGACTATATCTAGTTTAGTTGTGATTTTAGATACTTCATTTGACCGGCTATAATGACATAAATTCAACAATCAAAATAGAAAACAATAGCCTCAGTTCAATAATAATTTTCACATATTTTCCAGATTTAAGGCATTGACCAACTTGTCATGATCATAATTGAATTTGAAATGTCACCTGTTGAACAATACTGTTATGTCAAACGATGTAATAAAACATACTTACATTTTACTGCAAACAGATCTTCAGTCAAAGTTGACCTCTGCCTACAAGTAGAATATACCTGTCAACAAATTGTGAGATTGCAATGTAAACATTTCAATATTTTAAAAATGTTTAATTTTGCACACTTTTGTGCACACCTCTCTTGCTAACTTTGTGAAAATTTATTTTTGGTCCACTGTAATATTGTTATATTTGGGTTGATAAGTTTATATAATTGCAAATATAAAAAACATTGCTATTGTTTAGGAACTGCATGCACCAATAAACATAGTTACATGAGTTAAAATTGTATTTTCTATGAATTTGTTTAGCAGTATATTTAATGGAACAAGCCTTGATACTAATTGTGTTTCAAACTTTGTCTCAAAATTTAATTGCAGTCCACTATAGCATCGTCATAATATGGCTTCAAAGACATTTGCAATTATATAAACTTATCGTTAATGTATAGTTACTCCAAACACCAATAAACATAGTTGAAACCATCCAAATTCCATTTCCATGTATTTGTACGGTAAGATGTAATATGCAACAACCTTAGTACTTTGCAATTTGAGATAGCTTTTCGTTAAATAAACCTGTTCAGTGATTGACTCTGTGACAAGTGATAAACATGAGAATGCCTTTACAGTGTTTAACTTTGTACAATTCATCAGTGTCTGGTATTTTATCATTGTTTGCATTACAGTAAGTAAACTTCAATCACAAGTCACTAATTGTGTTTGAAACTTTTCCTAAACGTTTAGTTGCAGTCCACTGTAGCATTCTCATAATATGGCCCCAAACACATTTGCAAGTGTAAAAATAACTATAACAATCAAACTTTTCATGTATCTTTAAACAAGCTATTAAATGCAACAGCCTTAATACTCAGATGGTACTCAAACCAAATTTCAGTCACATGTCACTAATTGTGTTTCAAGCATTGTCTTAAAAGTTAGTTGCTGTTGACTGTAATATTGTCATATTACGGGTTCAAAGACATTTGCAATTATCAAAAACATGGTTATTGTTTAGTAACTGCATACGCTAATTTACATAGTTACAACAATCAAGATGCTATTTTCCATGTATTGTATATCTGATATTAAATCGATCACGTTTGATAGTCTGCATCTCAGACATCTTGCCAATGACTATAAATTTGCAGTTCTGTACCTTGTGTCAAGTGAGAAATATGATAATGTCTCTGCAGCATTTAACTTTGTGTAATTGATCAGTGTCTGCTTCTTCACCACTGTGTGCTCTGCAATAACCAAATCCGAGTCGCAAGTCACTAATGCTGTTTCCATCATTGTGCAAAAATTTATTTGCTGTCTACTGTAGTATTCTCGCATTTTTGCATGAAAGACATTTGCAGATGTCAAAAACATTGTTGTTGTTTAGGGAGTGCAAACACCAATAAACGTAGTTGCAACAGTCAAAATGCTTTTATTGTTTATGTATATTAATTGAATCACTGTTGGTACTTTGCAGTTGAGATAGCTCACCATTGACTATATCTCTCCAGTGATTGACCTTGTGATAAGTGATAAACATGATTATTCCTTTACAGTGTTTTACTTCGAATAATTTATCATTGGCTGTTTTTTTGCGATTCTTTGCTCTACAGTAACCAAATTTCAGTCACATGTTACTAAATGTGTTTCAAACTTGGTCGAAAAAGTCAGTTGCAGTCCACTGTAGCATTCTCATAATATGGGCTGACAGACATTTGCAATTATCAAAAACATCTTTATCGTTTAGCAACTGCATACACCAATAAACAAATTTCAAACTTTTGAGATGCTATTTTCCATGTATTTTATATCAACAATCAATCACCTCTGATAGCCTGCACCTCAGATAGCTTGCCATGGACTATACCTCTAAATATTCCACCTTGTGACAAGTGATAAATGTGATAGTGTCTTTACAAGGTTTGACATTGTACAATTGATTAGTGTCTGTTTCTTTACTATTGTTTGTTCTACACTATCCAAATTTTGGTGACAAGTCACTAATGCTGTTTACAACTTTCTTTAAAAATTTAGTTGCTGTCCACTGTAGTATTAAAATATTATAGTCTGGGAGATATTTGCATTTATCAAAAAGGATCATTTTTGTTTATGGATTGCAAACACCAATAAACAAATTCTAACATTCAAGATGCTATTTTCCATGTATTCTATAGCAACAATCAATCATCTCTGATAGCCTGCAACTCAGCTTGCCATTGGCTATAACTTCCAAAACTTGTAAGCTTCAAAACCATAGTTTTCTTACATAACCAAAGTTAGCTGTACCTAGCTTTCAAAAGACAAAGCCGGTAAACAATGGACATTACACATCATAGTTGTTAACTTTAAAGATAGGACAAAACCTTGTACTTACAGTATCTTATGTGACAAACTTTTTTCCTCTATTTGTCAGCACTGCAATCACTTGGCTAAAACAAAGACATAAAAACTTGAGTAGCAAACTAGTTTGTCAACACTTGATTTCTTGGTAATGGCTAATGAATAACAATTTCGTTGTTTTAGACAAGCTGATCTCATTTTGCAACAATGTATTGAGAAGTAATTAACGAAAGCTCTTTGTTTCTAACGCATAACTGTTGTAGCAAACTATACCAAACTTGACAATGTAATGGTACTGGCGACATAAGCATTAACAGATGGTTGAGTATACATTTGTATCTGATGACTCCTTAATAGCAGTTTGGAGGCAAAAGCTAATGTATAACAATACACCACCCTCTACGACATCAGTTTTTTTTCAATTGCTATTACTCAAGGTCAACTCTCCAGCTTTTATCGACCTTCATATAATGAGCAATACCTACAGCTTTGGCGAAGCAAATTAGGTAAAAAACACACTAAAACAAAGATCAGATAGAGTTGTAGTGCAAATTGGAGAAAAGTTGTTAAATTTAAGTTTTCACAAAGGCAGGTTTATTTAGATTTCACAAGACAAAGCCTACAAATAGGGCACTTTATGCAATCAAGATTCAGTTTATTAACATAAAGCAACGTTTCAATTACAGTATCCTATTCCACAACTTTCCTATTTATTTCATAGAACTGAAACCACCTGGGTAAAAGTAAGATAACAAAACTTGAGTAGCAACATAAATTGACAATGTCTTGAACTTCTTCATCAGTTCATTGCTGGCTATAACCGTTGACAAACAATCCCTATGTTTCAAAAAACTGATTGAATTTTTGCAACAATACATTTACAAGTCATTAACCAAAATTCTTTGTTTGTAAGACACACTTGTTTAGCCAACTTGGCATCATCATGGTACTGTGCAAACTAACATTAACATATTGTTTCCACTATATATTTTTACTCTACTATAGCAGTTGCCTTGACTTGAGGCAAAATTAAATGTTAATGCAAAAAATACACCAACCTCTTTGATATAAAGTTTTCATTCCTTTGTTTCTCATGACTTCCTGTTAATAGCAAATTGACTTAAAGGCTTGATACTCACAATTTTGGCTAAACAAATTTGGTAACAAAGCACACTAAAACAGAGATCAAACAAAGCTTTACTAACTGCTGCAAATTCACGTATATCCTAATGATCGACTGTCAAATACATCAGACAATTTTGTTACCAGGGCATCTAGACTTGGGACAGGACATGAATTCATAAGTAACTTGCAGCCATATCAAGTTGTGTTTGTATCAATATCTCATCAACTACAAACGTTACAACCTTGTAATCCTCACACAATATAGCAAGACACCATAGCTAACTACTTATTTGATAATTCTGCCCATAAACAGAGACTAATTTGAACCAAGCTTAATAGAGGGCAAGTTTTCAAAACCATCCTTCCAATCTTTTGTACAAGCAGTGTAACAACATTACCATGAAACGACTATTACCTTCAAAGAATACTAGCTACAGGCACAAAACTTGCACATCTTGTTAACAGGAAATTGATCTAAAGTTTGTAATAATCATATTTGATAATATAGGGGTTTCTGGCAAACAGGGCACATCTACATTTAACACACTTATTAGCTGTAAGGATGCAAGAAAATCTTTTACTTACCGCATCCTTTTTTGACAAATTCGTTCTGTATTTCAGAGCACTGCAACCACTTGAGTCAAACCAGGACAAGCAAACTTAACTGGCAACATATATTTATGATATCTTCAAGTTTGTAAACAGTTGATCGCTAGGTAATGGCCAATGACAAACCATCCCATTGTTTCAAACAAACTAATTACATTTTCCACAATGCATTTGCAAGTCATTAACCAAACCTAATTGTTTTAGAAGCAACTGTTTACAAACTCGCCATCAGCATGGAACCAGGCAAATCAACATTAACATATTGTTTCAACTATAGATTTGTATTCTATAGTAGTTAATATGACTGAAGTCAAAAGTAAATGCTGATGCATCAAATGCACCACATCCGGTCTCCATGACATCACATTCCTTTCTTTCATTTCTTTTGCTTTGCTGTTGGTAGCAAATGAACTCCCTAGTACTTTCCCATTATTAGCAATATTCGCCATTTTGGTTTAACAAATTTAGTAACAAAACACACCAAATCAAAGATCAGACAAAAATCTATCTAATGGTGCAAATTGCGTTAAAAAGTAAAGTTGGTCAACTAAGCAGTCAAATGGACCAGACAACTTTGTAATCAAAGACTATAGACTTAAAATCATTTAACTGGTTGAGTCCACCATGTTAAATATGGCCGACTGATTCAGCATCAGCAAGCATAGATCATAACTTTGTTTACATTTTGCTAACACCAATATATCAGTGACTACTAAAGATACAACTTTCAAATTTTTCAACATATTAGCTAAATTATATAACTAGCCGTTTGTTAGATTAGTTTACCCTAAAGCAAGAAGCAAACAGAGAATCGAGCAAAGTCCTGATTTCATCTTTTAACATGTCAGTAAACGACATTTTCCGATTGGTTGTAACTTCGTTTACATTTTGTTTAGACCAATTTCTCACAAAGTACTCAAGGTATTTCCTTCAAAATTTGAACACAAACTAGCCTGATAATATAGGTCAAGATTTATTATATTAATTTACTCTAAACCGAAACAAAAACTCAACCTACATGACCAACCTGCCATGCTTTGACAATCGCCATTTGACCTGTTGATCGGTCGCTAGTAACTTTTGCCCATTTCCACTTGGTTTCTATTAATATCTTATGACCTACGAAAGCTACAACCTTGTAATTTCCACACAGTATAGCTAGACACCATGGCTAACCAATTATTTGATAATTTTTACCGTAAAAAGTGACATCTTTGATAGAAAACTCAAAACAGGGCAAGCTTCCAAAACCGAGTAAAGCTTACAAAAACAAAGTTTACCGAGACTACTACAAAAACGCCAATTAACTCTAAAATTAAACTACCTACAGCCATAAAACGTACACATGTTATTGATAAAACATTGATCTAATATCATAGAAATTATATTTTTCATAAGGTAGAGGTCTCACAGTGTTATGGTGTAGTTAAAGTCAACAACCGAGTTTAAGTTTATGGTGCGGATCGGTTGGTCGGTTGTAACTTCTGCCCACATTAACGTATCTTTCAATCAATATCTCATGAAGTACATACGCTATAACCTTGTAATTTTCACACAATATAGCTAGACATCGTGGGTAACAGTTTATTTGATATTACCGGTAAACACAAACAAATTTCAACCAAGACTCAAAAGACAGAAAGCCACATTTCAAACTTTTTGTAAAGAAAGTCTACTGACACTACTAACAAAAACGACTATTACCTCAAAACTGTACTACCTACAGTCCTAAAACTTACACATGTTGTTAATAAGACATTAACCTGTAGAAGGGTTTATTAAAATAGCACTAAGCAAAGGATGGTAAATTAGGTCGTCAACAATTTACCCAACAATTTTGTTACCAGACATGCCAGACTAACCCAGTAATAAACAATTTCGGGTCTATCTTTTCTTTGTTTACATTTTGTTCAGGTCAATGTCTCACAAACTACTGAAGCTACAACTTTCAAATTTTCACACAGATTAGACTGATCATACAGCTAAAGATTTGTTACTTTATTTTATCTCAAAACAATGCAGAAACTCAACCGAAATCACGAGGGAGCCTTTGAACTTTGACGATCTCGTTTTCAACATTTGCTACAATCACTAACCGACTTATGTAAATAAATTGCTTAAGTTCCCAACACATACTACAGTAACGAAACTTTCACACAATCTTACCAAGACATAGACCTAAACATGGTTTAAATTTTGTTTCATAATTGTTTGTTTTAAAGGGGAAGCACGAGGTAAGTTCATAGTCATGAGTGAAAATTTTGTAAGAAATGTAGGTCGGTTGGCCGTAACTTTTAAGCACTTGGACCTCTGTCCACATCGATAATTTCATGGTTACACCCAAAATAGATACTTAAACGTCCATTAGCTTAGGACGTCAGCTACATATTGATGTTTAGTTTATACTTCAAATTTGAGTACAAACGCACATCTAGCCGATTTTACGCCATGATACAAACTCAACAACCCTGAAAACATTTTTCGTCTGAAGTTTCAACTTGACAATGCATACACATACTGTAACGGACAAGATATCTAAGCAAACGCAAAAGGTATTATCTTCAAATTTAAACCAGATGTAGAAGAGAAAATTTTCTTTCTAAGGATTTTGGTTTTATCAGTAAATATTGCAGAAAAAAACAAGAAATGAGACACGAAGCTTTTATCTAACTTTAAGGAGTCAGTCCAGTCTGCGTCTGCACAAACTCTAACAGAGTCATGTTCTGATGTTAGACCTAATAATATGACAAGATCTGGAAGAACAGTTACCCCTCTGGTAAGACTTAGCTTACCATTTTTTTGTAAAAGTATGTTTACATCTAGAACGGAGGAATGATGTAACTTGGACCACTTCTATAAATAAAATGCACCATGTGCAAACAGGAATCATGTAGGCAGTAAATTAGTTTCATTTCCCGTATATAGTTTCTATTCCTGCTCCTTGTAATTGTTTTACCTGTTAAAATTCTTCCTGTTATAACAAAATATATACATGCTTGTAAAATAGCATGTAGACAGTTGGTGATTGTATGAATAAAAGTGAGTTATTGAAGTCAAGGCCTGCTGTTTCTTGTGTGACTCTGGAATTTCGACAAATCTGTCTCATCCAGACTAGTATATCATCATCATCATCAACAACAACATCATCATCATCATCATCAGGGTGTATATCTCTTTCTACAGAGGAACCCCTCTCTACATTGCAACCATAGGTTCCTGTTTTTTGCAGTTCTTGACCATGTTGGCCCAATGTAGTGGAATAGGTCATCATGCTATCTTGTTCTGGGGTGACCTCGACGTCTTGTGTACCTGCGGGGTTACCATTCTGTTACTCGCATGGTCCAGCAGTTGTCCGTTAGTCTTGCCACATTGCCCACCCAGCAATGTTGATTTGTTCTCACTTGCATGATGACATCTGGTAATTTTGTTTGTTCTCCATGCTGATCTTCTCATGTCTCTAAGTGTAACACCACACATAATCCGTTCCATTTTTCTTTGTGCCACTGCCAGGTCTTCCAGTTGTCTCTTGCTCATTGACCTCGTCTCACTACTGTATGTTAGCACTGGTAAAACACATTCATTGAATGCTTTCCTCTTGAGCTTCATAGACACATTTTTATTGCACAATGATCTTGTTAATTTTGCTGAATGCAGCCCACCCAAGTCCAATTCTTCTTTCCAGTTCCCTCACTTGGTTGTGTATATAACAGAGATCAGAAATGTATAGATGGTAAACTGCTACAATTAACATCAAAGCATGCCTCATACAGGTCAGATCTGTAAAAGTATCCTTAAGATATAGCAATTTCAATCCTCTATGACATATGAAGGCGTTATTTTTATCACCAAAATGTGTAATAAAATAACAGTTAGTCAATTGTGCTAAATTTTATGCAAGCAGTGCAGCTTGTTACAACTATTGGGTAATGTTCTTCACAGTAACAAGTCACAAATTATATAAAGTTTGGTGTATAAAGGCGTGGGTTGTTTATGTAAAGATTTTTAGCAACTTGCTGCTAAAAAATCATGCAAAGGGCAAAAAGTATGTGTTGCTTCTGACATTCTACATTACAATATGTCATACTGAGTACATCAGAAATGTATTGCTGGTATAACTACTACAATTAACATCAAAGCTTGCCTCATACAAGTCAGATATGTAAACGTATCCTTACAAAATAGCCATTCTCTATGACATCTGAAGGCATTATTTTTATAACCAAAGTGGATAATTCAGTAACACGATAGTCTATTGTGCCTAATGTTATGGCCTCAAGTGCAATTTATGACTACTATAGCACAATGTTTCTAACAGAAAGAAGTCACTAATTATACAAAGTTTCCTTAACATATAGCGATTTTCATCCTCTATGCCATATGAAGACATTATTTTTATCACCAAAATGTGTAATAAACTCAAATGTAGTCAATTGTGCCCCATTTTATGCGTGCACTGTGGCTTGTGAAAACTATTGGGTATATGTTTCTTACAGTAACAAGTCACAAATTAAATAATTTTTATTCGTAAAGGCTTGAGTTGTGTATGCAAAGATTTGTAGCAACTTGTTGTCAAAAAAGTATGTGTTGCTTTTGACATTGCATATTCCAATATGTAAATGGCCTTGAAAATTTGTGAATTTTCATACTTGAAAGCTTTTATCGTCTGACACTCTTCAGAGTATGAAATGTCAAAAGGGAAAGTATATGTATATGGCAACCTATTTATACAAAACATGTAGCAAAACTAGACAATCATAAACAGGAAAGGAAACAAAGAAAGAGAAAATGAAGAAATAAAACATTATTGGAAAAGTCCAAGCGAAAAAACAAACTCTTTCTGCCTAGAGAGTACTGGTTTTTGTGTTTTAATATAGACAGACTCCAATACACTTAGATGAAAGGACGATCTAGCTGTGCCAATTATCAGAAAATTCTCGTCGTTATACATTTTGGCGCATTCTGAGAAATGTTGGCCTATGGCAGAATCGCATGTTTTGGCAGTCATTTTCGCTTTGCAAGCGCGAGATGGCTGTTCTATAGAAGGAAATGATGCTAGTGTACAGTGGCTGGAACATGTTGTTTGATCGTGTCACCCAATCTTTTAGAAGTGCGACCTACATACAGCGCTTCACATCGGCACAACAAAATTCATATACTACTAAGCTCTTTTTGTGTGATAGGTACACAAAAAAGGGCTTCAGATGAAAAAAGCTTTTAAGTATGATTTTAGCGCAATGTCGCAAATTTTCAAGGCAATTTTCAAGTTTTGTACCACAAAAAGAGTATTCCAATATGCCAACTGAGAACATCAAAAGTGTATAGATGGTAAACTGCTACAATTAACATCAGAGCTTGCCTCATACAGTTCGCATCTGTATAAGTCTCCTTAACATATAGCTATTTCCATCCTCTGTGACATATCAGGCCTCTGTTTTTATCACCAAAGTGGGTAATTGAGTAACACGATATTCAATTGTGCCAAATTTTATGCATGTACTGCAGCTTGTGAAAACTATTGGGTAATGTTTCTGACAGTAACATGTCACAAATTATATAAAGTTTTATGTGTAAAGGCTTGAGTTGCATATCCAAAAATTTGCAGCGACTTGTTGCCAAATACAAATTCAAATCACCAAAAGTATGTGTAGCTCCTGACATTGTATATTCCAATATGTCAAATTGAGGAGATCAAAATTGTATAGATGTTATTAACATCAAAGCTTGCCGCATACAGGTCAGATATGCACAAGAATCCAGAACAAATATCTATTTGCCTCCTCTATGACATAAGAAGACATTAATTTCATGACCAAAATGTGTAATTCAATAACAACATAGACAATTGTGCCATGACATGCAGTGCAGGTTGTGACTACTATAGAGAATGTTTCTCACAGTAACAGGTCACTTATTATGTACTGTTTATTGTGTAAATGTTAGACCTGTGTACCCAGAGATTTCTGGAAACTTGTTCTTAAAAAACACCATTCACATGGCAAAAAGTATGTGCTTCCATGGACATTGCAAATTACAAAATTGTAAATTGGCCAACTCAAAGAGGTATAGCTGGTCTTATCTTCTACATTTAAGAGAAGAGCCTGTCTCACACAGCTGAAACATGTAGAAATATCTTTAATTAATAGGTAATTCTATCCTCAATGGCAAATGAAGACATTTTTGTTACAACCAAAATCTGTAATTCCATTACAAGAAAGTCAAGTGTGCCAACTTTCATGGCCTGTACTAACATAGTCAAATATGTACAAACACCTGTAATTAATAGCAATTTTTATCCTGAATGTAACTTACAAATTCTAAACTTGATTTTTTAAGTATTTATCTCCAGTCATATTTCACACTTGATACACTTGTTTTCTACATGTGTAAAAGGCCGAACCACTTACTAACACCTAAGACTAAAATGCAGGATCACTAATGGGCCTATGACAGTAACATTCACAGATTATTGTTTTTCCCGCAATGTGTAATCAATAACAACAAAAACTTTGGGCCAACTGTCATGACATGTCATTTGTCTTGTGACTATGATAGGGCAATGCCATTTACAGCAAAACTTCACTAATAATATAAAGACGATCATCTAAAAGTTTTAGTCGTGTACCCAAAGATTAAGATTAAAGGTTGCCTTATGTAAGTCAGATAATTAGAAGCACTGTTAAATTATTTATGATAAAGCTATTTGTGATGTACAATTATTGAAAGGTACTGTAAATTAATAACTCTTACCTTGCTGAATGTAGAATGACACACTTGCTTCAATTGGCTTGCCAATTTGTCTTTGCTTGTATAACGCCTTGTGACTGCCTTAGTCTTTGAACTGATAACCCACTAATAATTAGGTCCGGAGGATTGGCAACCATTCTAAAATGAACAGAGTCAATGCTTCAACTAGCTATTACTGTTGTATTTGTGAGAAAACCTTATGCAGATCAACTGTGGACAAAAGTCTTAAGTACTCTTTTCATACAAACAGTGGGTAACGTATGAAAATCAGAAGATATATTTCAAAACATTAGGCAGTAGAATTCTCTGATGTGTTTTCAAAGAAAGGAGAAGATGAATCTTGTAAAAACAACAAGGAAATTAAAAGCACCCAAAGGCCAGTAAAATTTGATCAACAGTGTCTGGTTCTGATGCAAATTAGAGTTATTTGCTAATAAAATGTCAACACATATGTGATATTTAACAGATGTTTCCCTCAAGCAGATGATGGCCTTTGACAATTGTATGGCAAATGCTACCACACAAGAAAATTAGTATATGTGGAACAGAATAATAAGGTGCCTTGTGACAAGAAAATGCAAGGTACAATGAGAAATCTTCACTTAAATGCTTGATAGGTAACCCTTAAATGACAATGACCCCTATTTAACAAAATTCATCATATGCTTTGTCAATGTGACAAACAACAGATTTTGCAGCAGATTATTTATTTAGTGCCATGGGGTGCCACCGACAGCAAAATTTCAGTTTTTCACAAATTATAGCCTAGAAAGTTAGCTATCTCCCTATGTAAATAGTTTTCATGGATTTTAACTATCAACAATACACACGCAAAGATTATTTTATGCGCTCGTCACAGACGCCTCTGAATGGTATACAACTTCATGAAACATCACAAATGTTGTCAAAAATTAGAGTTTTATATCCCTAGTAAATTTTTGTTTGTATAAGCAATTAATTCGAAACTTAGACACAACCTACAAAATGTATCAGTCTACAATATGTAAAGACATGAACAGTCAATTGTAAAAAGGTATGGAGATATCAGGTTGTCTCTACAGGGTACTAGACTTTTCAAAGTTTCAAGTGTAATACCACACAAACTAGAGTAGTCACAAACCTCAAACTTTTACTGCAACATATTATTACCATGATCTCTCTGTGGACAAATTTTCAAACAACTGTGCCACAGCAATACAAAGTTATAAGCAGAAAACTTTTCGGTCAAACCCTTGTAATGCTCAAAATTGCCAACTTTACAAGCTTATAGAGAAGCGAAATCAATAAGCGATGTCACGAAATCTCACAGCCTTATACAACTCCTCGAGATCTTTCATACGATGTACATAAACCTATATGTTACAAAAATTCAGAAAAGTTATAAAAAAAAGAAAAAAATATATAAGACACTTGCAGTCTAAGCTGTCTTCACCTTTACAAGAAAATTAGTATACATGGAACACAATAATAAGGTGCACTATGACATCCCAAGAAAATGTAAGGTACAATGGAGGAATCATCACTTAAATGCTTGACAAGCAACCCTTTATTGACAGTTGCCCCTATTTAACAAAATTCACCATCTACTTTGTGAAAGTGACAAACAACAGATTTTGCAGCAGTTTATTTATTGGGTATCGTGAAGTAGTATGCAATGCAAAATAAGTCAAATATGTTTTTTGTCATTGCTTAGGGGTATCTTGCATGGTATTTGTCAGTTTTAATGAAACTGGGGGATAATATGGCTTGCCGCAAGTTATCCCCTACCCCTGGGGTCCACGTTCGGTAAAGCGCCAAAATTACATGAAGGGGAACAAGTGACACATCATTTTGAAGCCTATTTGGCCTTTCCGATTAGTGTTGATCCTATCAATTAATCAATATCTATGTGGAAATTGCATAAAATTAGACAAGTGACACATCATTTTGCAGCGTATTAATTCTTGAGATGGGAACTGTAAAATTTTTTGATATAAAGTTTATGTCTGGAGGTACATACAAAGTTACTAGATTGACTGGGTCGCCATCTGACCGTTATGTCCCTGCATTAATAGAGCTCTTTCTGTACAATTGCATAGCTTCTGTAAAGCAATGTAGTCACTTTTAATAAAACTTGTAGATAATGTGGCCAGCCTCAAGTTCTTCCCCACCCCAGGGGTCGATGTTGAATTCCTCCCCACCAGTTGGGTGGGTGTTCTATATCTCTGTATGTAATGTGTAATCAGTTCAGTGTTTCTCAAGGGCAACGTGGGTTATCTAATGCAAATTACTTCCTCTAGTATTTGCAAGGTCAAATTGGTTCAATCAAGTTTGTGATTAGTTTTTCCCCGATGTCAAACTTATCTTGAAATTTTCAGTGGGCTTATTCAATGGCGGGGATACCAACATGCTTTATCAATTTAAAGGTGTTGGTATTTTGCCACTGTCAGATTCTAATGTACATTGTAGTAGTTACTTCATGGGTAACTGTATCAGTATTATCTAACCTGTAGCTTCCCTGTTGCTTATATGACCATGTTTGAAAGATATTGAGAGGCAAGTGATCATTCCTTGGGTGCAAGGATTAAAGATTCGTTGGTCTCAAGTTCCCGTATTTCTATGGTTCCTCAGTGTCATTCCAGCCTCAGTTTCGCCTTCAACAAGCAACATGCAAATGAGGCTATTTTCTCTTTTCCTTCTGAACTCAGATGATCACACTTCACGTTTTGGGATTATTTGGACGGACATGTAGTTTTTCCACTTCTTGAATTTTTGTTAAACAAAAAGGGTAAGTGAAGTTGTTGTGTTTTTCTATTTTGTGACATATTATCGTACTGAATATAGCCACTATCTTTATGTCAGCTGTTGAGATGACCGCTCAGGTCCCAAACTTAGTTACATCGAATGTGGACAGTCAAGCTGGCTATTAGCACATCATTAACCCTTGATCTCGTTTGAACGACAGCGTCGCTCTAAACCTAGCACAGTTATTGCAGCCCAACAAAGTGACACCTTCTGTAATGTCCCACCAATATTTAAAAAAATAAGTCCCATATGTCAAGTGTGCTTGATGTTTTAGAATAACTACTACTCTATTTCTCCAAATGTGTAATTTGTATCCCATCTAATAGAAGATTACTTGATATGTTGTTTAATATAATTGCACTATTTTCTTTGTCTTTGGAAATTACAGTAAAAGTGTTAAGAAACAGTTTTACTTGACCTATTTCTACATGATGAAAAACATTAATTTCGGGGCATCATAACATACTGATTTTAATGAAACTATTGGTTTTAAGCCTGCATGAGAGTAAAAGTTTGTCCCAACAATCACAATAATATGACACCCTAGCAAGCTCTTTCAGTCTTTTTGTAGCAATACAATTCCCTCTTTGATGCTGTGCCAAGACTTTACACAAGCCCCATGTATCATATATCACTACCCCATTTATATGATATGGTATCTAGATGTGACAATGTAACAACATGTTTTCAAATAAATTTTATGTTTTAGATAAATTAAAATCACGTTTTGTTGCTACATTATACTTATATGCAACTGCAGTGGTTTCGTTGTGTAAGTGCCATTATCCATCACAAGATGATTCCCATGCAACGCTTGACATAGGTCTGATATTTGCAGTATTCAGGGTAGTAAAACAGACATTAACACAAACTTCTTCTGTTTATATGATCTATTGAACATTCAACCTTATTCCAATACAAAATCCTTTACACTATTATTTGCAAAACCAGCTAAATAGAAACAAAAATGTCATTCATCCAACTGTATATGTTCCTTACACATCTATTATGAATGAATAATTAATACATGCTTTTAAAATGCAACCAATTTCAACCAAGTTACATATATGCTACTTCAAGGCATTTGATGATGTACTTAACTAAGTGTCAACTGAGTGTCACATAAATCTACACTTCTGTTCTTAAGTTTTGATATTTGTGTAATATATAAGTATGAACTTAGGTTAGTCAATATGCAAAACATGTAAGACAGCACAAACCATTCAAATTTCTTTTCATTTTTTAGAATATGCCTCTAAGAGAGCAGCACACAGTACCATTGCAGTATCCGAGTCCATTTCCATTTTCCTGTACATTTTACATTTGGGAAGTACTTGATCAAAAATTCTTCTATTATAAAGTTGACCTCCTCATATTCTGGCTTTTTGTGTTCAAGTATTTATTGCATATGTTTATTTGTATTTAGATCTTCCAAATCAGACAGTTCTGTCGTCTTGGGAAGAACAGGGTTAGCAAGATTTAAAATTTTATGTTATAATTCTGTTGTTGTTCAGGTAAGAATTTTTGCAATGGACCATACACAAATTCTTTATCTCTTTCATCTTTACTACATTTATTGTGTTTTTGGAATTGCTTTTTTTCTTCAATTCCTGATGCTTGCAGGGTGCGTTACCTCAGTGTTTCTTTTGCTCAGATTAGCACCACAACTTTTACATAGCCAATTTGTCGCTATTAAAATCCCCTTTTTCACAGTTTGGATGATACCAACTGCAACACTGAAAGCACTCCTCCATCACTTGTCCTAAGTCAGGTAAATTACAATGACATTGGGGAATTATGTTAAAAGTAAATGTCACTCTTCCTTCTCTAATTGGACTCTCAATAAAGTCCAAATGAGAAAATGTCTTGCTTTGGAAAGACTTAACTATAGCATCATAATAGAGCTTATTTTTGAGGTTTACTTGACAAGGATCTCTTCTATGGCACAGGGCAATAGTAGTGACAATAGCAGCAATCCCACTGTCATGATTGCGAGACATTTGAGGTACATCTTCAACATTAACTGCAATTGGACCTTGAGGTAAACCACTCAAGTTGCAGATAACTTCCATAACAAAAAGTGGATATTGAATTTTTTCCTCTTTGTATCTTAAGTGAAGTCGAGTTGCACTATCATACAGGGAAACAGTAATTTTAGTTCCAAAGACATTTGATAAAAATATGTAATGAAAATTTTGCAAACACATTATTTGCACAAAACGACTTTCAACTGGTGCAACAAAAGTGCCTCCTAGTGGTTTCAATTCTGATAAACTGGGAAATTGCAAACTCATAAGCATCATCCAAGTGTCAATTATTTCAGACCCATTTTGAATGGAAAAGACCTCAGATGATAACAATGTAAAAGAGGAAGTACTTGCTTGCTGCTCACTGTTTTCTAACAATTCTGAATTATTAGTATTTGTTTTTGAGTGGATTGATACACTTGTACAATCTTCAATTTCAGGTAATTTAAGATTGTCATCTTCACTATGATTGTTAGTATTGTTGTCATTGTTATCACTGCTGCTTGGAGAATGTAATACATTACTCAATATTTCACATTCAGTAACAGGTACCAAATCTTGGTGAATTGTTATTTACCCAAAACAATCAAAATAGATGTTGTTGATTCTTATTTTCAGTTTTGCAAAAATGTTGTGGTTTTT
The DNA here is from genome assembly GCA_024741275.1 of Chironex yamaguchii. Taxonomy (NCBI): domain Eukaryota; kingdom Metazoa; phylum Cnidaria; class Cubozoa; order Chirodropida; family Chirodropidae; genus Chironex; species Chironex yamaguchii. Next base: position 19,586 of record JANTCA010036641.1, read on the forward strand.
TTCCTTGTTTTGCAAGTCTATATTAACTTGCAATAAGTTATCCTCATCCCTGGGCTCCATGTTCGGTAAAGTACCAAAACTCCATACAGGGACACAAGTGACCCATCATTTTGAAGCCTATTTATTTCTGTATGTGGAACTGCAAACCGCTTTTTGCTAGAATGACTTCGGCTAGAGATACATACAAAAATGTGAAACGTACAGTCAGTACTTTGCAAAATGTTGGCAATTGGTGTTTTCGAGCAGTGTTGATCCCATGAATTAACCAATATCTCCTTGCAAATTGTAATAACAGAGACAAGTAACAAATCATTTGGCTGCGTATTTATCGTTGAGATGGGAACTGTAAAGTGTTTTTTCATAGAAGGTTTATGACTGGAGGCACATACAATGTTATGATATCTACTTGGTCTCTATCTGAGCAAAAAAAGCATATCAAGACCTTGCAACTATATTTTTCCCACATGGGGCACCATGAGAGCAAATTTTTAATGAACCATTATACAATCCACAATAAGTCAAAGAGCTTGAGTGTCATTATTGAGGGTCATATCTAATGGTATTTTTGATTTGTAAAGAAACTTTCACAGTTACAGCTTGCCATAAATTATCCCCCCACCCCTGGGGACCATGTTCGGTAAAGCGCCAAAATTGCATAAAGGGGTGGGACAAGTGACGCATCATTTTGAAGCCTATGTATTGCTAAGTGTGGAACTGTAAACTATATACTGCTACAATTATTTTGTACGGAGATATGTAAGAAGATGTGAGACGTAGTCAGTCTGTACTTTACAAAATGTCGGCAATTGGTCTTTGTGGCACGTGTTCATCAGA
>JANTCA010036652.1:0-20418 GCA_024741275.1 Chironex yamaguchii
TATTATTATATTTACTTTATGCATTGTTTATTACTTCCTAGAGAGCCGGGTCCAAACAATGGTCCTAAGGCTCTAGATGGTAGCTGTTGCTCTCTACATTATTGATAGCACCCTCCGTATTATGTGTGCTGTTCCGAGGATTATTATTATCATCATCGTCATAAAAGCGACTTGAAGCCACTAATTAAGACTACCAAAGTTTGTTAGCCTATTGATTTTACAGTGTACTCGATATATTAAGTCTGAGTTCCAAATGTTCATTCCGGTTGCACCACTCCCAACAGCACCTTCCTCATAATTGATTCACTATCCATTAGCACTGTCTTCTGCAACTTTTTCACTGTTTTTTTCAGTCTCGGTTTTAACTTCTATCACTTTTTGAGCATTGTTCCACAGTTTGCCAATTCCCTCAGCCAAACATCAAACGACTTATGGAAAAACTTCAACTCTGTACTCAACACGACTTTCTCTCTGTGTTTCAAAAGCTAGCAGTTGATATTTATCCAATTTCTCCTTCACCTTTGGTTCAATGTTACTTTCCTATGGGCATGCCATATCACAAATCCATATCCGTTTTGTCTCCTTATCTTCAATCGTTAAGTTTGGCCCTCTAGCCGAACTGCTTTGTCTCATTTTGTACTCAAAAGTCCCATACTAATTTCCCTTTCAAATTCTCAAATACCTTCCCTTTCTCCCACTTTTCTTTGTACCACACTATGTTTTCATCGCTTATTTCATATTTCTCTGCCCATGCAACAGCTAGAACCATCAACGTTTAGTTGTGTGTCGAAAATATTCCTTGTCAGCTAACATTTGGCACCCGGCTAACAAGTGATGGACTGTCACTCTACACGACCCACATAATCTACACATGTCTCCTCCATCTTCTATTCCCCTTGAAACTTTCCATGATTTCGTTTCAACCGTCTGTTTTTGTAAGTTCACTATCACTGCCGTTTTCCTAGGGTCCAAGTTACATTCCTTTCGCATATGACACTCTGCTTCCTGCTTGCTGAACGTCTCACTTTGAAATTGCTTTTGTTAATACATCTCGACTAACGACATCTCGTTTTCTTTTTTCAAAGCATCGTTAATCTTCTTCCAACTTTTTCTCCAATTTCCACTTTGTAGCTCTCCATCTAGTTCTATTCCTACATCTTGAAATTTCAATCCGTGTCCATTCTCGCACATCATTTCCTCAGCTGCGATTTTCAGCGAGTTGTATTCTTTTGACTTTTTCTGTTTCCATGCAACTTTGATTAAGGTTATTTTAATTGACTTGACGGGTGAAAACGTGGCCAATAAACAAAGTTTCAAAAACTGTAAGAAGAAATGACTCTTGTTTGAATAACGATTTTTGTTTTTTGACATAAGGACAAATTCAATCCACTGGTTCGGAGGCTTCCGCATATAAGAATGTGAAGGGCCCACCATGTTGATCAAGCCGTGCTTAATACTATTTAACAAAATAATCTAAATAGTTATTAGAGACACCAGACAACAGATGATGACTGAAAAGGATAAAGTTAATAGGAAAGCAAATAATTAAATGCTCTGTAAGGTTTTTTGGTGATTAACATAAAATCCAGAGACACTGACTTTGAATTTGATGTGTCTGATACTTACTTTTCTAGGCTTGCCAGTTCGGGTGCCTTTTAAGGTTTAATACTTGGACCTCTAATGTTTTCAACGTTTATCAATTTTGCTCCTTAGCTCGAGTTTGTTTTCAAAAATGTGAGCACTTATATCTTTTGTAAATAATCTTTCTTGTTCTTATCATCTTAAAGTGTATGATATTTTGCATTCTCTATTTTTACACTTTCAGGTGTTTGAAGCTTAACACTGACGTTATCATCCTTTTTATTTACCATAAGTCTGTTGTTGTAACATTGGGATCAGAAACTACAAAGGTAAGACACGTTTTGCTTGCTAACGCTAAAAAAGGGGTCAAGACAATCAGATTAGAAAATATTAAGACGTTATCATAAACCGGAAGGTATCATATTGCGCTGATAAGCAAATTTTGCGAGGAAAGACAACAGGAAGTCTAATATTTCTGAGAACAATCTTCGCGTTTTTTAAGAATCAGCAAAATCTGAAACAATGCAACCACCTAAGAAGTAGAAATAATAAAAACTCCTTGATTGTCACCTCAATTGTTCAGATTTTGTTACTGGAAATAATAATAATAAACGTTCCGAGATGTAGCCGCTAATCTCCATTGCGTATTTTAAGTAGATTATAATGTTTATCCGTGATCAGTCTTCATTTCATAATAGTTTATTCATCTAACTTGCAAAACGTGTTGAAAATTGGATCGTAACATTGTCTGCAACATTTGGTTGTGGGTTGAGCGAAAAGTTCATCGTCTATCGTCGTATTATGTAATGGTAAATATGTTTCTGGAATAAGCATGTATAAAGTACAGTGTAAGCTCCCATTCATCTTGCTATCAGTTAATATGTTAGTCCATCTGTTTTCATTCCGACTGTTCCAATACTATAAATGTTAATGGACGATATTGTATCAGTTCACTTAAACAAAACTTTGTACGAGCGATGTTTCATTCAGCAATTCAGTTCAGTTTAGTTCATCCTGTTTCCAGTCCTCTCAGTTGCTAGTCCGTCTGCGGCATTCACCGGCACTCAGCCTCATCCACTGTCCAGTATTATCCCCCACTACATGTTTTGCCTATTCTTTGAACGGATGTTCATACAGACATAAAAAGTAAAGAAATTGACGTATTTTACAAATCTTAGTAAAGGTGGAGTGCCTGTGTATCTGAAAATTGAACCAAACTTTCCTTGGAGAAAACGTCAAGATGATATAACAGTCCAACATAAAGGACATAAGGATAATATAATTCTTTGACTACCTTGTTATTAGATGCTATTAATACTGTAATCAAAAGTTCTTCCGCAGTTACCACTATACTGTGCAATGTAACAACAAGATAGAATGGCTTATGAAGAGGATTCTGGTCCGATTCAAAAAGGCTGACTGTTCCGACTTTAGTTTTCTTTACGACGTACTCCCTACTTAAGGCCTACCCCGAGATCTTGGTGTAATAAAGCTGTCCCTTATTTATAATTCGTTATACAATTATGTAGCACGGGAATACTGGGCGGAATGGAGCCTAGCCCCGAGGAGTTTTTTTCTGACCAATCCTATTTGAAGAAATGGGCTACTCAATTTTTAGATAAATTTTGTCTCGCAATCATAATTAAGGTGAAAATTATTTGCACATCATAGTTACGTAGCTTTGCGAAGTTTGTTCTGTTTTTTCGCGAATTTACACGGGCACTCATTTCCACAATGGGTTTCCACGTCGCATTCTGCTCCAAGGGATACGCGACAGATTGGGAGTCATTTGCGTTATCTATTTTGCGTTTCGTGGTTGTAGTTGAAAGATATAGAATCTATTTGATTTTCAAGTGATGAACCTGTTAACAGACCAACTACTTTGTTCAAACGCCTTTATTCCTTGCTAAGCGGGACAATACATGACGTTTTGCAACACTTCTTACTTTCCTCATCTGTTGGGAAATGTCTTTTGCAGATGATACTATCAAGCACAGCACACCAGAAAAGCCAGAATTTGAACAAAATGCTTGGATTTCCATGCGGGGAAAGGTTGTTAGCTTTTCTTTGTATTTATTACGTTCCTTATGAATTAAGATTAACACCTTCCCACAAAAGTTAAAGATAATAGCATATAAAACCTAGTTAAAAAGCTTATCATACTTTCCAGTTTTCGAATGTGAACTAATTTATCCACTCTAAATATGCTTGAAGCAATCCAATATAGACTTATGGAGATGACGAAATGGGTATGGTGGGAAAATAAAAGAATATAAGGAATCAGACAAGGTTGTCAGATTAGCTTTCTGTTGGGATTAAGTAAGGATTTGATTGAAGTATTTTATATTTATGGTGTTAGATGATTAAGATATGTGAGGTGAAGGGACAGCGTAGATTACAACGAGGATTATTAGGAAAGGGACTTCTATGGAAGGAGGAGAGGACATATTCTTAATATTTAGATGAACGGACAATATCAGTTGACGCAAGTGTTTTAAGTTGAAAAATAAGTCTTCCTTTCTGTAACCCCTAGGATAGACAAGTATAGATAAAATAAAATTAATGTAATGATCAGAGCAAAATAGGAAGCTATTTATGGTTATAAACTAACTGTAAAGTAAACGAGGAACGGGTATGCGCCAAAGGAAGTTATCAAGATCACAATATCAGATCTTAGCGATAAAATCAAGGCTATCGAATCAAATATCTTGGGTAATAATCAAAAATCAAAGATCAAAGGTCAACGAGATATGTTTTCCAAGAATAAAAGTATCTCGCATCTTCTCTAAGGGTACGAGTACTTGCTATCTGTCTCTTCTAAGACTTGAATGCCTGAAAACCTTAATTCTCTATTTATTGTTTCCTTCTCTCTTTCTCTCTGCAATGGTGTATTCGTTTACAGGTTACTTGGAAACGGATTATTGACTCAATTAAATTATAACTTATGGAAACAACGGAGGGCTCGGCTGAATGCTGCTCTTCACAGACTGTAAGTAAATTAGTACTCTGCTATTTTGATTTGAACGTGCTAATTATTCATTAGTAAAGGGATAATAAAATAATAAGAAACTTCAGAAAACTGCTATTTTATCGAACCTTCCGTTGACCTGTTAAGCAATAACAATAAAAATCGTTTTAATAGGAGTATATTCGCATCTTTCTAGCTTCATTACTTCAATATTAAAAGGGATAATGTTGATTTTGGTATATAGAATAGGATAGATAGAGTAACTCTCTATCGTTATGTGGTCTTCATTCTAAAACAATGTAAGACAAAGTTGCAGGTTGGTAGGAAGAGGGTATTGAGAGGTCTGATTCCGAAACACGTCGACTCTCTTATCTTATTTTAGCACCCTTTGGAAAACATTCACAAGAAAATTTCATCAATAAGCCCAGTTCCTTTGTTTTAGATACCTCAGACGTTTAGTGCCGGCTGTCAACGACGTCGTTAATTCATTTTCAAGAAGACTGCGTCGATTTGCTGATAGCAACATGGAAGTGTCATTGGTAGTAGAATTGCAAAAAGTTACATTAAGTATCTTTTTAAACGTGAGTCGATTTTGTCCTACTTTTTTATGTATCAAATGGTATGAATAATTGAATAGTTCGTGGTTCCATACGCAAAAAAAGAGAGGCAGGTCAGAAATATATAAATACCTAACTAAGAAAAAAGTGGAAACACAGACCATGTCGAGATTAGTCCGTGGAAGCAGTGCTCAGTGCGTAAAAGCGCAGAGCGTAATATAAAGATCATAGAATAGAAGAATCAATAAAGAAGATATAACCTTGACATAATTAGCTCCAAGGAGAAGAGAGGCATATAAAATGATCTAACATATATTTTGTAGCTTCCACAAATTGCAAATATATTACATTGCTCAAATCACGTTCTCCAAGAGACTGATAATTAGATTGGTGTTGCTTGATACATTGCCTCATTTCTCCTTCTTTCAATTTTTTACAGGCAATTTATGGTCTAGATATAGATGTCTATGATGAAGATGTCGAATTTATTAGACACTTCGAGCAAGTGGCAGAATTTATTGAAAAATATCGCACTGACACACTTTCTTCGGTAAGTTAAGAACAAGGACACTCAGGCTGGGTCATAATATTTTAATTTAAAAACAGTAATAAGAGTAATAAAGTAAACTATTTTAAATATTTAACTTAAACTTGTGCAATCAAAAAAGTTTTTTTCTGCTTTATTCATATATCAAATGTTATTTCCAAAAAATTCCTTTGTAATAGGACTCAAAAGGCTTTGCAGCAGCACTCCCAAAGAGTATTTCTGTCTACACCTCGAGCATCTTTATCCATAAATGGGAGTAATCCCTCGGAGTAAACGTAAGATTCCGGGAACTGGGAATGCATGCGTGATTAGTTTTTTGCATGCTAAAACTGAGCATTACTGTTGATTATCTTCCTCTAAAAAATGCCGCTTCACAGAAATTCAAAGTCATCACTTAATTTTCGGTTTCCGATAACTAAGAAATTTTGAGATGGTAGAAACGGAAAAGAGAATGACTTCTGGTTGGGTATTCAAATACTATTATTTGTTAATGTTTGAGACAGTTTTACAAGTAGCATGTAAAGAAGATTTAGAAAAATTGCTCAACGAGCTTAAAGCTTCAAGTACGCTATCTGGAGTAGAAGTTGTTAAACTGAAATATCTCCATTTACTTTTTAGGTGTTGATCTTTGAATATTAAGCAAGGGTATTGACTTCCCTGAAAAATGTACATTTCCATCTCCTTAGAATGGAAATAATATATCAACCGTCCTGAGAAATTTAGCCCTATGGCCAATGCCTTCCTCTGTAGATGATGTCAAAATCAAAGAAATTGCCCAGTAGTATGGACGCCCTCCTGTAATGTATTTGGTAATGCTGTTTATATTGCTCCTCGTTGTTGATGAATAATGGCGACCGCGTGCATCTCTCTCATCATTGTGGACCCCTTTTGTATGTTTTCCATTGTAGTCGAATATTCTTTGAAAGTGCTCCAGTTTTTTCCCAATCGCTATTTAATGCTTGACAATGGTAATTGTTGAGTATTTTTTATTTCCACTTGAACTTGTTTATCCTGTTTGACAGTTGAACAGCTCAACATAGAAATTGTATCTAAACAACCAGAGTTGTAGTCACAATAAGGAAGTTACATTCAGCCGTGACCAAAGTAGAAATAACCAGAAGTGTAAGGACAAGTTACCAAGTTTTGAAAACTTGAAGACTTAAGACTCGAAGACAAGTTTACTTCTTCTTAAAAGCAGAGAATGGGCGATATTACTCTGTATTTAATTCCTATTTGCAGTACTGAACACATATTTCTTTCCCTTCTCTTTCCGTAACAAAAATAGCATAACTCTATTTATAAAATGAAATGGGTAAGAAAATCATCTCTTTATGTTAGCTTCTGCCACAGATATTGAGGTCTATCAGTCTTGACAAAGATGACATTTTGCGTCTCCGGCAGTTAAGTTGGCAACACATAGAGCAGAGAAGAGTTGAACTTGAAATAGGGACATTCACCTCACAGGATTTACTTACTTATATGGTCGAAATAGCAGGTATGAAAAGCTAAAATCCATTTTGTTGTGAAAGATTCAGGAATGAGAAGAGGAAGTATTCCTCCGAGAGTAATTCACAGCTGACTATGTGTATCTGTCCTTATGTTTATCTAAGGAAGACCAAGAATTTTGCATCTGATTAGTAATGGACAGAAATTCCAGACCACATCTTTCTATGGACTATTTTGTCAACCGAAGTAAAGTCGAGGTATGGCTGCAGTGGAGGCCTGACTGGGGGTCAGAGCGCCATGGATGCCAGCAGATATTTGAAGGGGTTTCGAATTTTAGAAGGGGCGCCAAAATCTTGAAGGATTTTGATCATGCTATACTATCCTATTATCATCCAGCACAATCTGCCAGGTTAAGGGTTCCAAGAGTGCCATTGTCAAGACTTACAAGGGTGTTTCCTGAACAATAGGCAGCCAGTCATGCGTTGAAGAAATGTATTCTTAAGCAGGATAATCCGGACATGTTTTCTGAATGTCTGTGGTAGTCAGTCATCAAAGAACAGTTATTGTTAACGTGTGCATTTCACAAAAGGAAAATACTCGTGAAACGATTTTGTTGACAGTCTCAGATCGTTGGAAGCGTGAGGCATTCCATGATGTTTTGTGGCTATAAGGGATAAAGTGTCGCCGTTTAGATTAAGATACTTCCAAATAGAAGTAGAATGACAGAAAGGCGTCAGGTTTTAAGGCTAGTGTTCAAAGCTCTGCTTGCCGCTACCACAACGTTATTTCTGTTCACTACACAAGCCCACCTAGTTTACTCCTGACTAGAAATATCTTCTTATTTTATTATTGAAGATTCTCCAAGTAGTTACCATTTGCATATACACCTGTTATTTGCAGATGCACATTATTATGATTAATTTGTTCTAACAGAAAATTATGTTATTACTTATGCCTTAATAATCCAGTGACAATGACGCCAGAGCTTCCAAAAGCTATAAAATATCACTTTTATCCTCATGCCTCAGATGGGGAAAACAGACGTTTGTTCACGTCCAATCTAACAAAAAGTTTAAAGTATACGCTATACGCTTTTCAATTTAAAATTAGGAAGCAGTGCATTCATTTTAAGCGTATATCTTTAACTTTCTCGATTTGGCATTCATTCATATATATTTACTCAACTATTAACTGACAGAAGATTCTTTTGTCTTTTTAATGTAGAAGTGGAAGGGGCATCGATGGAGGATGTGGCTGATGATTTTTTAACGTTTCTTTTCAGTGGTAATATTAATTTGAATACTAAACAATAACAGCACTAATTAATTGATATCAATTGATATACTTAAACGTTGAGATTTCTAGGGGAGCTTCATTAAAGGCTACAGAGGAAAATTTGAATTCTGGAATTCTGTACCTTTATAGCTGAATGCAGATATTAAACGTATAGCCTTTGATTTCACATGCTGAATTTAACTGAATCAAATCCTTTGTCTCCAATGCCACTTATTTTGAGTTTTTAAATAAAGAAATTTATATTGATACAAGCTATCTCCATCACCGCTATTTCGAACGTTTCGCTACCTCGTACGATCTTTTTGGTTCTGCCCCTAAAAATGCCAAATATCTCAAACGACAGATCCATTAAAAATAGAGAAAATATGCAGAAACACTGATCATTAGAATTGTTCTCTGCCTATTAATCAGCTTTGGACAACTGATTTTAGCATCCTAAAAAACTAATACAATTTCACTTTCTTGAACTGTCTTTTCAATTATACCTCAATTTTTTCTACTGCTTTTTGTTCCCAAACTTCAAAGAATCCAAACTACATAATTCTTCTAGACACTATGCTTCTAATTATTAGTACAGGGTTTCACGTACAAAGGGCCTCCCACTCCAGCTGATAACAGGATCGCTTGCAACATATTCAAGAGACGAGAGGCACAACTATCAGAGCCTCTTAGTTGAGGGTCACTTTGATGTATATTTTAGACTATGATGATAGTCAATCGACTTGCATTTACATTGGTATTGTGAAAGATACCAATTGATACTTTACTGCCTAATACATAATTATGGAATAATTGCGGAACGTATATTAATGCTTGTACTATTAGTGATGTTAATATTTAATTACAATAAATCTTTTGACACCGCACTGAACTTTTTGAAACCACATATTATCATATATTTTCTAAGGCTGGTAATGTCGATCGTTCTTCAATATTACTGAGTCCCATGAGACAGTGAATATCTACCGTAAGACGTTTTACAATATGCTATTTCGTATGACTTCACTAAAAAGATTTGGACTCTCACTGGGTGGTGATGTATTACTCTGCAACAAAAATTCATTAACTTGTTGACGTTTAAAGGGCTTTACGTTTTATGTGCTTGGTTAACGTAGTAATTCATATGATCTGAATCTGTAAACAACTCACTACACAGATATTCATGACCAACTTGTTCTTAATGCTGCTTGGAATTTTGATATCTTGTGCAAAATGAAAATTGTCATTTATTGCTGCTGACGACTTGCAGTGGTATATTGGATAAAGCAGCAATCTTGCAGAGCAGGAGTTTGCTATTTCCCATGCCCGTCAGCACACGAGAAAGACTAGTAGTCAAAATACAATACCATTCAAAATAAGAATTTGCGTTTTTAGTGATATTTGAGTTATCAGAGAGTGGAATTGACTAAAGAATGGATCTGATCAACAAAAGAGGGATCCGGCTTGGTTGCACCATCTCAGATGTAAGAGGCATTTTATAGATTTGAGAAAGATCGATCGATCGATAGATAGATAGATAGATAGATAGATAGATAGACAGAGAGAGAGAGAAAGAAAGAAAGAAAGAAAGTAAGAGAGAATTAGAGAAAGGCACAGGATGAGAAAAAGACAGAGAAAGGGAAGGAGCGGGAGAGAGAGATGCATTAACACATTTTGTAAATTTTTTTTCAATGTTCACTTAGCATTGGTACTAATATGATACTCATGCGTTTCATTGCATCAGGTTATAAACCAATGGCAAGGATTTTGTCCTTCTTACTCGTAGAGGTTGTCAAGCAGCCTAACATAGAAGAACAGTGGGTAGTACATTTGAAGTTCTTCTCAAATATAACTATTGTGTTTATTTTCATGTGATCATGCCATCATAACTATGGTCGTCGTCGTCATCCTCCTCCTCATCATCATCATGACCACCTTCATGATCGTTGTTGTCGGTATTGCTATCATCATCATCAACAACAACATCACTATTATTGTCATTACAACCACTAGCATAATTATCGTCCCCATTATTATCATCATCATTATTGTCATCACTATCATCATCAACAACAATATTATCATCTTTATAGTAATAATAATCATCGTAGTCGTCCTCCTCCTCGCCATGATCATCATTATCGCCGGTAGCATCATCATGACTACTATCAAGACATCATGAGTTTTTAATGTTGCTGTGATTTGGTAGTTTGATTTTGCTGTGCTAGTTTCGTTCCAACTTCCTCTTCCGCGTTTTCTGTCGCTACTTAGGCTTAAACAATTTTGTGTTCGGAATAAAGTTGTTTTATTTTTCAAAAACTTCATCTTTTCTTTTAAAGATTGTTGGGAGAACTTCATTCAGTGATAGGAACAAAAGACAATGTCGAAGATGATGATCTTCCTAAACTGAAGTTTTTAGGAGAGGTAACAATGTTTACTTCACCTTGCATACCACGATAAAAACTGAATCTATTTATGAACAAAATTCGTGTACAAGTGACAAACTATACACTTTTTAAGACGATCCTCTTGCTTTTTCCTTCAATATACGATAAGAACTATGGTTTTAGAACTGAAACCAAATTCTGTGTAAGACTTGGAAATCCTTTGAACTAGTTGTCGAATGCACTCCATCCAATAGCAAATGCAACGCGGTAATACAGTGGCGCGGGGAATCCGACGGCATAGCATTGTGGGAAGTCATTTGTGATCAAACCCTTTCAACCTATCCTTACCAATAACCTTGCTTTTTTGATGAAATCTGATGGACCATGATTGTAAAAAGTGGTAGTTCGGGCCTCTAATCTCCCATGAATACCCCGCTGACCGAAATAACTTAGATACAGTTTAAATGACAAACCATGCCAGCAGTATTTTCGTTCATTTCAACTGATATTGTTTTGTTCTCAAGGTCCTTAAAGAAACTCTTCGTTTGCATTCAGTATCACGAGAGACAATGAGAAAAACCAAGTCAGATATTGCTATTGGGAGGTACACAATTCCCAGTGGAACTGATGTTATGGTAATACATATTGAATTCTTATCTCTGCATTACTTATTTATGGATTAAAAGCATTTAAATAAGCTAGAGCTGGTCTAGTGTATAGTATATGTAATATTTAGGAAAAGGATCCATTTGTGAATTTTTGACTATAAAGGTTCTAGTATCGCATTAGAATAAAAGGAAGAAAACCTATACATAATTAAGGAAGGAAAGACAGATAGAATTAATTTCAATTTGGAAGAAAGGAATGGCAATAACAGAATAGACAGTAATAGAAAAATTGATTTAGAGAGGTGTAATAGAAAGATTAAGTTAACCACTACAGAAAAGGGTGCAGATGGTAAAAGGTAGGGCCAACTCCTTACTGACACGGATTGGTGTTAATGTTGGAGAACCACGGATTCAAAAGTAAGTTTATAAAGGTACAAGGTTTTAAAGATAGAAGCACATAGTCTCTCAAAGGTTAGATAGTGTCCTTGTCGGTTTATTCAAAGCATTCCGAATGAACTGAGTATGATGTAGAGGAGTCCAGTTGTTGTTGGATCTCTGTAGCTCATTTTCTTTTGTGAGATTCGTATCAATGCTTTACGTTTATTAGGTTTCATTCTTTGGTAACAGCCGTCATCCTGAATACTGGACAAGACCGAATAATTTCTATCCAGAGCGATTTCAAAATGACGATAAACATTACAACTCGTACACACCATTTTCGACAGGACCAAGGCACTGTTTAGGTCAATATCTTGCGCAGGTATCGTTATTGCATAGTTTTATAATTTTCTGATTTGTCTAAAATAACTCCTAGTCATCGCCTGAGTAGTAGACCTAACCCAAAGAGAACTACAAGCACTCCAAGAGCAGAAATCTCAGCAAGCCGAGTATGATTATTCAAACAACATTGGTTTTTCGCACGATGATTTCCTTGCTAGTTGACTTTTATGAAGATATCATTACCAAATATGGCAATTGGGTTATCCTCATTGGCACTATGGAGGCTTCATTACGGAGAGAGCGATCCAGAATCCATACCGTGATCCGGATCACGTCTAAAAACTAATCAGTTCAAAATTAGCCCATTTCTGACCCATCCTGAAAATTTCGTCAAAATCCATTCATAACGCTTTTTAACTTATGTTGCTAACTAACAAACAAACAAGCCAACGCCGGCAAAAACACAACCTCCTTGGCGGAGATAATAACAGTGTCGTAAGGCTACTGCTTGTAAATTAAGGCCACTTATTCAGGGTCATCCCTACTACACCATCATTCTTGTTTACTTTTCATTTCAAACAAATTTATTAAAAATGTGTGTCCATCTGAATCGAAGATTCTTTAGAGCACTTCATAAACTATATTTAGATACAAAAGATCTAAGCTTCATTAACACTTAATCTTTTACAAGTCCTTCTAACGTTTGCTCTTCTTGGAAAATTTGTGCACTATGACATTTTAGCAGACTATTAAATCATTTTCAAAAATTTTGTTTATTTATAAGAATAGTAAGTATAATGTCTCAAAATACCTAAATATCCTTGATCATTTGTCTAAAATTGAATTTTTCGTCTAGACAAAAATCGAGACATTCTCCTCACTGGAGTTAATGTCAATGATGTAAATGGTAAGAATTCCTTTGCTCTTTGCAAGTTCTATTGCAGTCACCAAAACAAACTAAAAACTAACCTTTTCTGTCAGGGAAAATTGAGTATATGTATAAAAGTTGTAGCAAGACTGCTCATGATTGAGGAAACCCTAGATATTTAACAATTGACTTCATAAAATGTATAATCTGTCCCAAACCTTGTAGGTTAGTACCAGTTACAATACAATATTTCTCCTTTATATGTAAACTGCATTTGGCTATGTATATTTAGGGGGATTTCTACCTTATTGACATTTGCTAATTTGGGTACACCGTGGGGCATTGCTCAACTTGGTACCCCTTTATCTTGCAATAACGTTCAAGCCATCTTGGTTCCACTAGTTCTTGTTACATATTGAAAACAGTGATTCTGTTATTTTCATATTTTGGTGCAATGAAATGATAGATAACAATCTAATTTCAATCTTTCAATTAAGTTAACAAGATTTAATCATTATTTTTTAGATGGAGACGAAAATTGTAATTTCAAAAGTAATCCGAGAATTCGGGATTACAATGGCATCAAATCAGGATGAAAAGCCTTGGCAGAAACAGACTTTTTGCGAACAAGATTATCTTTATGGCACTTTCTACTCTCGTAACAACATGTTGTAGAGCCAACTAATTGCATCGAGATAAGGGAGATGTAAAGGAATTGTTGTCGGTTTAAAGCAAAACTTTAATGTCCGTCCATAAAATAGCTACTTATTGGAAAGCGAGTCCTTTTGATTCCTCATTGATCTAAATATGGTGAGTACGGACGTGAGTCTTTCTACCTGATGGCCCCTGCTGCATAGAGTTCAAAATATTTTATTCATGATATCAAGAATACAATCTGGTCTGGTTATATGAACAATACTGAGATAAGTTTTTCAAACATTTTCTTCCGTTTGGTTCATTTTACCGTATAGAGATTGTAAAATACGTAGAGTAGATGGATGTCTTGTATTTATTTGTGAATAAAATACGCCACACAGCATTGTAAATACGGGCAAGTTACAGTGGAACCCTATTAATGGGGTCACCAACGGCCGTATTAATTGCCAATAATCAACGGGGCTGTAAGGTAGGGTTTCATTTTACCATGAAAGATTCATGGAACAAACAAAACCTTTAAACTTTAGTAAATTAATATTTGTTAGCACAATTGTAATGACACCTTTACAGCGTCAAAATGTATTCCAGCTGCATTGTGTTAATATGTATACAACATATTGAATCACATGGGGTTTGCATGGCTTTATTCCCTTCTCTCTAAAAGCGGAATAGTCGATAGTCCAAAGCGGAACATCATAGTGCCGCAAATATGATTTAGGGCATGAATGAAACACTGAAAATTGGGATCTACTGAATAAGTTAACATTAGCGTTAAAACTCTCAAAGGTAATGGGATAAACCTAGAATCATTGCAAGAAACATTTTTCATCCACCTCACTACCATCGCAATCTTTTAGTGCTAAATCCTTTCTTTGCAGTTGTCTTTTTGGTTTGTGATTTGATTAGAAATCGCAGAATTGGAATATTCAATGACTTTTACGACAAGGGGAAGAACTCAAAGTACTCAAAGGCATGTATGGCCATGAAGTGTTTTTCCTTTGTAATACATATACCAAGGACGTTTAGTAGTGGTTGTTGGTCAATAGCATTTAAAACTATCATCAGTGAGCAAACGTTTAACACGTCAACTATTACAACTTAACCCATTTTGCACAACATGGATCTCAGAGACCCAACTATCTCCCTCGCTGCTCCTTACTTGTTTAGTTATCCGACATTTTGCTATCCTCCAATTTTTTTAAGGTAATTGGAAATGAAATAGGGTCGAAGCATCTACATTTGAGAGAATATGGAAGGGTGCGATCTTCAGACATACTGGTAAATATTGAGTGTCTAAAAATTAACTGGGAAAGGTCTTCATCAAAAACAACCTCCATTTGCTTTAAATTCGAACGTTTTACATACTTTGGCTATCAACTTTATGAGGCTGCAACCGGCAGTGTGACTTAAACGAAGTATCTATGGAGTCAGCTGTAAGATATTAAGTTGGGCCTACATACCTCAACTGTGTTTTCAGCGGCTCTGGCAATTTTGAACCTTATCTGTTTTCATTGACGTAGCATGTTCTTGTGATGTCTTTCATTGTGTTTGTTTCCCAAATCTACATCAAAAGTCTTTCCTCATTTAACACATCCAACGTTTTGTTATCATACTTTGAGAGCCATCTTGAGAGTTGCAGCAGAGTGGCGTGCAGCACTGGATTTGACTACAGGCTCCTCCCTGCTGAGAGTTTGCTGCTGTACTTTTGTTGTAAAAAATGATAGAATGAATTGTTTTCGATTGAAATAATCCGATGTTTCCAATAATCCACTGCCAATATTAAGTGGTTTCCAAGGAAGCAGTACTGTTAAACTCGTCAAGTCAAAAACCAAGAAGTGTGTTCGAGTCAACGACTTGGGTTTACCATCGGGACTGAAAGGGTTTGCCTTTCTGAAAGTCTCAGATTTCCCGACAATTTCTTGCCGGGGAGACGGTCGCCCTCCACACCCCTACAATTTCCAAAAAATCTTGAAACAGCGATTAATCGATTGACTAAGTTCCGTAACGTTATGCGCCATAGCTTGTATCTGTGCTAACGGAATTTTAGGAAGGAGAAAAACTTGAAAAATATGGTATTTGAAAACAACGAGGAATTTCGCTAAACATATCTTGTCAGCGGCAGTTGTTCATTCCTGGTTTCAAATGCGATGAGTTTAAATTTTTCTCACATTAGATGGACTACACGGTGCCATTTTCCAAACAACACGGAAGAAACATGGTCGTGGATATCGGCAATTAGCTGTTGTTTATTATAATGTTGTTTATCATAATTGTCTAATGCAGTGAGAACTTGTTAAAAGCATAAATTCCAACCCTTCGAACTGATATTAGCTCAAACCTTCAGCACTTACTAACCGATGATTTTAACTAAATATGTTTTGGTGGAATTTCAGGAATCAGGTTGGTAAATAAATCTCATGAAGATGAACACGAATCACGACGAACAAGACAAAGACAAAAGGCATAATTTATTGAAAATCAATCAAGGGTCATACTTCTAATTCTCAAAACAGTGAATAAACTAGCAAGTACAAGGCGATTTCCCAAAATATAAACCATGTCAAAGCCACTGCCTAAACGTCTGATGTAAAATACAAATGTTTTATAGAGTAAAAATATGCGATGTAACAGCCAGAAGTAGTTAAGCACACCTTTAAAATTACAAAACAATAGTTCTGTCTTTACATTATTACCAGCCTTTTAAAGGCATTAATTTCAAAACGTAAATTGTAAAAATAAACCAGTTACAAAAAGTGTAACCCTATTCTGTAAAACAAATTTGTCATAACATATATTCAGACACAGATACCGTTCTGCCACCGCTTTACCCCAGCAGTTTGGAATCCATCAAAATAAATTACGCATTTCACACAACGAAACCGTAGCAAAATCAATCAACCCCTTCAAGTACCAGATCCACACAACGTCATACTTATCTGATCTGTAAGTTGCAACGATCATTCCCATGCAATAAAAGACATAATTATAATGACAAAAAGTGTCACGAGGTGCGCTTACCGTGGTGGAACTGATTAAGTCCAATAACTTTAATATTCATACCGAACAATGGTTTAATACTACAATGCCTTATTCAATAACAAAATCCAGGGTATAACACTTGTTTTGTATAACATAGAAGACGGATATTACAAGTTACAAGCATTAAGGTAAGCTCATACAAGCAATAGAAGTTGAACGGACTTCGCAACATGGTCGCCAAATTGTAAATTCGAACTTCTACGTAACACTCACACGCTTACATACGCGAAAATAAATCTTTTGGTTATATTTTTCGCTTTACAAGATCATACTCCGGGCAAACAGTTGTTAAGTGGGTGTAAAAGTAAAAATTACTCAGTTCTACACTTAAACATCCCCAACATGTCTTACTGGAATGGCAACGAGGCCCTTAAGAACAACCTGGTTACCACGTAGTTGAACAATCACTTGTAAAAGCATTACCTTACCGTGGGTAGCACAAAACAAAGGCTGATATCGAACCTTTGGGCAGGAGTGTAGACACACTCAAAATAAAAGGTATGACCACTGACCATGCCTATAAACACTTAATGCGGAAATCAGTTCTTCTGACTGTAATCAACACCTGCAAACGCTCCACACATGGCCCCTTCAACAGCATCAGTATTACTAGTAGGCATCAAAGAAGATAAAACGGGATAAAGAAATCACGGTAAAAACGGAGATGACAATACCAAGGAAGATGAGTTAAATTACTGTGGTCACCGTTCAGTATTTTATCCCATATGTTCAAGGCCAGGACCAGAAATTATTTATTATCATCTACTGGATTTCCACACAGGTCAATGCCCCAAACCTTTTACTATAACCATGAATTTAAATCTTATTGACGTTAATTATACTCTTGACAGTTCCCAACTGGGGCAGGACGGAATGGAAGTCTAGGATTGTGAAATCAACCACTGATTTTCATTCGTGCTTTGATCACTTTTCCTCCCCGTTCCGGATAGCAGATCGTACGAGACTAAGACAAACTGTGTCAATGCTTCATCCAGCCAAGATTTCAACGTTGGTGAAAAGATTCCACCTTGGAAGAATCCAAGATGCCCTCCATACTTCGTCAGCACACACATCGCATCAGGGTTACTATCTGTGAAACAAAAACAGTTTGCTGAGTTATAATTAATGTGATATCATCATATCCTAAAATCAAATGGTAAATCTTTAACCGTCCGTTTAACAGTACAACTAGTAATTCTCATGAAATGCATGAAATATCAATCTTTTCACAATGCTGTACTCTCCTTTTAATTCCGTCGCTCCCTATCCCAAAACATTTCCGACGCACTTACAGTTTTCAATACAGTCTTTACTCACGTTTCGATGTAAATAGGACTCAATCTGAAGTGTCAACTTGATTTGGTAATAGTATGGTAGTATGGTAATAGTAACTTAATGGTAACTGTAAAAGTATTTTCATCCATCAAATCGAAGAGGAATTTTAGCAAATAGCCAATGCAAAAAGAAAAAAAACACCGTAGTTTCAGGTTCCTGTGCAGCCCTCTATTTCTTTATTAAAGAAAAAGCAGTCCTAGGATAAAGAGGCTACGATAAAGGCTCCAAGATAGTTCCTTGGTCGAACAGAATTACATAACACTCACCAATATGCTCTAATGGTGGAGAGAGCATTTCCTTAGGTACAATAGGGTCATCACAAGCATTCACAAACAGAAGAGGCAATTTTATCTGTGAAAGAAAAACACGGTGTAGACTTTTACCTTTGATACATGTACAAACGAGGCAGGTGTACACAGACCTGAGATAAATCCTCGTAGTAAAATAAAGGCATCAGTACGTAAGACACCTGATTTTCAAAGAACTACTTGACATCAAAAAAAACGTAAGCCAGCCTGGTTTTCAAGTCTTCTTTGGAGAAGCCAGTATAGCACACACTTACACTGTCGTCAGAACTAAATACGTACTTCACCTTTAAAAGGATATAGGTAGTCTGGCTGCTGTAAACAGCTATCAAAACTAATCCGAGACGTCAGCCAGGTCAGATTTATAACAAAACGAGAAGATTAAAAAGCTATTCTAAGATATTTGAACTTGACTAAATTCAACCACTTTCGGACAAAACAAAATTTAAAATAAAATTAAACAAATTAAAGGAGGACGGAGTGGCTCAACAGGCCACAACACCTTACTGAGTTCAGATATAAGGATGAACTGCATTTGTGGTAATATTCCTCCACAGTGTCATATCCAGCCATAAACCTACGAAATAAAACATTTTACTTAAGCAAGTAACCACGTTTATCTTGTATGCCAAATATCATATTTAATGTTACGATGTCAGTTAAATTTTTACAGAAATGTAAAACCGCAAAGGAAGCATATAAGCAGTAAAAGTTATCTAAAATTTGCAACTTTACCGCCCTACCGTTCTTTTGAACAAAAAACCGATCCATTCGCGAATTTTCGACCTACAAGTCCTTACTTGTGATAAATCGAAAATAGAAGATAGTATGCAGGTCATATGTTTGTATTGGCAAGGAGAACACTCGCATCCACGGCTTTCTATTTTTTCGATTGATTAAAATTTTTCTCATTCAAGTGTACAGTTCCTTTTACCCAAGATCTTCTTTTTTTTCCCTGTTTAAACTATCTTTCTGCAGATCTATTCCTTACTTTTGTTGTTGTCGTTTGTCTCTATTCTGCTTGGTTCTTCATATGATAGTTTCGTCCTAGTCATTAATAAGGTTGCAGGTTTTGAGGGTCCCAAGGGGATACTTGTATCCCCTTATATACAAATAGAAGTGGTTTGCTTGTAATGGAATGAAGATTTTTATTAAATGATTAATACATTTTCATGCACAGCTAAGTTAATAACAAAAGGAAAGGAAGATGAAATTTTAAAATTTTAATGTTTACTCCCCTTTACAACACCCGTTTTCCCTTTACTTTGCTATGCTATTGTTGTAATTTATTGTTTACAAGTAATCTTTACCATAATTATTTTTAAAGATTTCAAAAGAGTCTGATGAAACGTTACAAAAATAGTTTGCTAAGTTCAAGTCATCTCTTTGACAATTATCAGCCTGATTATCTTATCTCTGATCTACATGACTATCTCTCACGTCTAGCTCCTTATGGGTGGGAAGTTCTGTACCATTGTGGGTCATTGTGGATTGTTGTGGATCTTAATTTCCTTTAGCATACAGGAATGGTTGTTAAATACTTCGGTGTACTGATGTGAATCATGAAAATATAAAGATGATTCATCTTACTTATTTGCAGCATTGTCCAAGTCTTGAAGTGATGTTGCTTTTGATACCTTATCCCAGTCAATATCAGGGCCCTTCCCTTGCTTTCTCCACATAAGGAAGGAATCTTTATGTTGTTCTAGAATCCTCTTCAGATTTTGACTCATAATCCAATTGTAACCTCTTCTGAAACCAGCCCATTGACTCATAAGAGGAGCAGCTCTAGAACAACAAAAATTAGTATGCTCTGTTATACAGAAGCTATGGATAAAAGAAGTCAGTTCTTCTTAAAACTTATGTTCAATTGTCTTGTGTATATACAGTCCTTTGTACCAAGCATTTCAGCCCGAAGATGAGTTAGCAATGTTTTCTCTTTCCCGTTTCGAAGTGTTACTGCACAGTCTTGAAGAATTCATCAACATGCCTACTTAGCATAAATTTTTATGCAAAAAACCCAAACAATAACAACAAGAATAGTTTTTAATGATCTAAAGAGCAATAAGTCTGCGAGGCATTGTAAAAATAATACGATATTCTTTAGTTTTAAAGACATGTTTCG
>JANTCA010036663.1:0-20417 GCA_024741275.1 Chironex yamaguchii
CTGAAGTTTCACCTTTTTTGTAGGATTGAGGAGGTTCTCACAGAGAATCAAAAATTGCAAGCAAAAGTGAAGCTAAAAGAGGAACGCTATGAAGCACTAGAAAAAACGTAAATGCTTGCGTTTATTTGTACGTTGTAATTGTTAGTGATTTTTATAATTGCATCGCCTTCAGGGATTAGATGATAATGTTTGGTATATATGACTTCTGTGTTGTATTTTATATTTGGTAATGGGATAAACGTTTGCATTCTTGAATCTCTCACCCGATCAAAAAAAATTTGAATTCTAGTGGATGCGTGAGGAGTACTGAAATCGGTTGAAAATCTAATGACGGCATGAGATCATACTTAAGTACTGATGGTGTTTGCATCGGATGTCGCTATAATTACCTGTGTTACATTTGTACACTACCGCGTTACAGAAAGTAGCGTTTTTCGATCTCTTGGACGACAGTTTTGTCAAACTCTATAAATTGTTACTTTGCATTTCTGCCACTTTCATTGGCAGGCTTACAGAGCTGGAGGGAGCAGCTTCCGACAAGACAAGTTTAAGCAAAATGCTTAAGATGAAGGAATCAAAGATCCTTGTCATGCAGAAAACGATCGACGAAAAAGACGAATCACTTGTAGAAAAGGATACATTGTATGTTTCATAAGTACTGTTGGTCTTTTGTTTCTTATCCCGTGTGGCCTGGTTTATGGGGTTTTGTGTAGCATATTTCACGTATGTTTCGTCGGATGCATAATTAGTAAGAATTAGAACAAGAGTGATCTTTGTTTGTGCGCAGGAATAATAAAAAGGGCATCATCATCAATTGATGACAAGTTGATTTGCTTATATCCCTGGTCTGTTACTTGAATGTGTAGTGATGTATCTTGTTAAATAGAGTGTACGAGTGGGAATCAAGGAAACGTTGCAAAGTCCACTTTTTTATCCTGGAATCAACCTTACGAGCTTCTGCTTTAACAATGTTTTGTGGTACAAAACTTTAAAATAAATGCTTTTGTCATTTGACTTTCTATAGATTATAAATCGTCAGAAGGGAAAGTGTAGATATATGGTAAAATTGTCTTTTTGTGGGTTTTTTTGTTTATAGTTTCTGATTGGCCAGTTTTGGTCTGTGTCTCTTATGAAAAAGGTTATATAACTGTACTTACGTTTCTGACGATTCATACTCTGATTAGTGTCGGACGAAAAAGGCTTTTAAGCATGCCTTAAGGCAATGTCGCAAATTTTCAAGGCGAGATTCTGATTTCTACGTGGGTGCTTCAGTAACCAAACCCCGAAGTCAATGGTATTGTGTGTGCTTTGCACACATACTCGTGTTATGTATAACGACTTGATGTCTTAAAATTCCGTACTGTTTGAGTAGCTACTTAAAGCAAATAGGGACTACAAATCACGTACCAGAATGGATCTTAGTCATATACGCATGTATCAACAGCTATCAGATTCAGTCCTCGTAATATTTTTCATTGTGGCCTTCTGTTACCAGAATTGAAGAAAACCAAGCAAGACAAAAGAAACTTATGCATGCATTAAAGTTACGAGAGGAGAAGCTGCATGCTTTGGAATCGAGGTGAGTGAAGTATCAGGAACGACGCTTGTTCACTGTTAACGTAAGACTGTCTAGACATGTGTTAAGCAAGTTTGAAAGACGTATCTTTGCTAAATTCGACATATCACAGATAGAACCGTAAACAGTGGGAGATTGCTTTGGCTCTTACTCGTAAACCTCTTTACTACACGTGGCATAGCAATTTGTTTTACTCGTAGCATTCTCTATGTAATATCTTAACAATGTAATTCACTCACTGAGAAGGGTACATGTGTATCAGTGCTACTCGTGTTTGCACTCGCAAGTCTATGGTATCACCATAAGGCCGGGGTTTATCGTTCGTGGAACCATGTGGTGTTTGGAAGGTGTAAAATACCTCTAGTTTTAATAAATTCAGGTGGCGAATGGCCTTTGTTTCGGACAATTAACATTAGAATTAACGTTGATTTGCTATGCGTATGAAAGTCCTTTAAAAAATGTCGTTTGTTTTAATTTTCCTAATTGGTTAGTGTATACGTCACGATGCTTAATGTACTTAGTCGTCTTGCTGGCAGGAGACATGAATACTTTTGTATTGTATTATTCGTATAGAAGTCCTAAGTAAGCACATTTTGTATCTAGGGTCGAGGAACTGGAGGAGTTAGAATCTGTTAGCACTAAACTTGGCAACTTGCTACGCCAACGAGAAGAACGAATCAAGGAGCTGGAAGACCAGTAAGTTAACTTTTGTTCTAAGTAACTTCTTCATCTTTACGTCTTTTAAACGGCCTTAGACCTCAAATGTACTCGGTTTACATAAACTGGTTATAAGAAGTATTACCCAACCCACTATCAGAATGCTTAGGGATTCCTCGTCAAAATTGTATTCTTCAATTCTTTGTTACTTTATTGTACCAAGTATCGTTTTCCATTCATTATTCCTGTTTGAATTGCATTGTATTCCTGCAGAGTCTTAGTTTGGATTAAATATATTTTATATATATTCTCATTAAAGTGTTTTCATGCTCATAATTTCTGTATTTTGCAGACTGGATGCGTTGAGTGAGATGACGAGACAGAATGACAGACTGAAAGACAGTTCCAAACAAAAAGATGAGAAAATATCATCACTTGAAGAAAGGTATACAAGCGTTGTTTCAGAAATATGTATTTCGTTTAGTTTGGTCTTAAAATATAACGTGCTTTGTATTCGGAACTACGTCGGGTTTATATTAGGGCTAAACATGCATGTTACGTTGAGGCTTTGCATTGGAGGATCGTTGCCTACTTTGTAGGAAAAAGGTTCTTTCGAATTCATAATGCTAGACGTTTTCAACCTATCCTCTTGATGTCGAACTATTTGATGTAAGGGCATGACATTTTTCGTCCATTATTCAGGCTGGAAGACTTGGAAGAAGCTGTAAAAATAAACGAGCGCCTCAACCAGCAAGTTCATCAGAAGGAGGATAAAATTTCAACACTGCAGCTAAGGTAAGGTACTCTTGTTTTTCTCGACTGTCTGGTAATAAATTTGAAAGAAGTTAGAAAGTTCACAAAGGGATATGAGTGCCTTCAACACCTACGGCGAATGTGGTAGCAGTTAACTAATAAGGAGCATTAGTGTTGCTCACGACCTTTGTTGACCATCTTCTTCTTTTTGTTCTTTTTCCTTCTTCTTTTTCCTTTCTTCCTTTTCCTTTTCTTCTTCTTTTTCAACAAACTACCAGTAGTCACTGAAACGCATATGTAGGATTATTAAAATTTAGTTGAATGTTAGGCAACAAAAATTGAATAGTTCATTGGTGGAACAAAACACAAAAGTGGCTTTATAAAGAGACACACTTAAAAGCCTTATTTTGTCTAAAGCGTTTATCAGACGTTTTTAAGTTTGTTTATTGCATCTTTTCAAGGCCTTTTTGAAAGTATAATTGTCAGTCATTTGCCATAAATTTCAGTTTTTAGGAAATCGATATTTTAATGGTGTGTAATCTCCACAAAGTGCTGTTATGCTGTCAATAGTACCTCAGAATATTTATGTTAACTATGTACAAGGGAGAAGCGTATTTTTTGTCAAATGCAAGTATATGTCATTTTTGCGGAATCTTATTAGCTCTACCAAAAAGGTATTGTTTTAGTTACTATTTGTTTGCTGGTGTGTTTATTCGTTCATCT
Organism: Chironex yamaguchii; assembly: GCA_024741275.1. Classification (NCBI taxonomy): domain Eukaryota; kingdom Metazoa; phylum Cnidaria; class Cubozoa; order Chirodropida; family Chirodropidae; genus Chironex; species Chironex yamaguchii. The sequence goes on from JANTCA010036663.1 coordinate 3,710, forward strand.
GTTGTTAGCAACTTTACGCAAAAAGGTACGATCGGATGATCACAATATGCTTACCAGAGGTGTGCGTTGGTCCAAGGAATAGCCAAATTGTCTTTTGAAGGTGATACGGATTCTAGATCATTTAATTTTTTTAGCAATGATATCTTCATAAAACCACAACAATTGTTGAAATCCTCATGGGGTTTACCCAGTTATCATTTATGCCAATTAGTACAAACCGTTTGAAAAACTGGAAATTCTACCTGACTATTGGGTTGGCGGAGGTTTGTCACTGTTCGAGTGGGCGTACTTTAATTTTGCAGCTGTAGTGTCCTTTCGTCCGGCATGCACTCCTTATGTGATAAGTATTTCTCTTACTCGCCTAACTAGAGATTTTATGACACTTGCATGTTTTACAGTGCCATATTTCCATTGTTCCTGCTGTAGAATACATGGCCTTGAAGATTCCTTACACAAGATGGAACAGCTCAAAGACTTCATCACCAAAAATGCAGAGGATCAAATTCAAGAATTAAGCAGAAAGTAAGAAATTTGTTCACTCACTTCCACGGTCAATTAGGACTTTCCCGTCTAAGTATGTTTACTTTCTTTCAAGAAAGTTGCAAATAGCCTCTAACTGTCGTCCTTGCTCACGCAATTTTGGCATATTTGAAAATATTAGACCTCAAGGGAAGCGTTTAACCAATATCTTGCTAACCGAAGGTGTAGTTAATCGTCGACATTGTTTATAAGGTTGAAATGCCGAAAGAAAACATTACTTAGATTTTAATTTGTTTTATTGCATATTTAGTCCATTATATCGATTACTAATAAGTTAAGCAGTTGTTTTACGTCAATCATTGTAATGATGTGCAGTGGTACTTGCTTATAGCTTTTGGTTCATTTACGAAGGGCACAGATCTTCCATTTTACTGTTCTCTTGGTAATCTGATTAATCGATTTAAACTCGCTTTGCTAGAGTGGATGAGCTTATGGATGTTAAGGTCAAAAGGCAGCAAAGCATAAGACGAAGAGAGGAAAAAATTATTTCATTGGAGTCCAGGTAATTGTTTATGTAACGTACTTTTTCAAAAAGAAAGACTTTTACGTAAACGCTTCGAAACATTTTCTAGGTATGTATATGAGCATGTATCGAAAGCAACGAAGTAGAAATATAATCAAAGAAGACATGGAGACACTGTAGGCCTCTGCATGTCATTGACTACAGTTCACAAGATTAGCGTAACATGTCATTTACTCATGAAGACTGGGGCTCTCTCAGCGTGTACAAAGTAACACGTAATATTCGATGATGTAATGCCGAGGTCCTTGTAGAAGGCGACTATGATTTTGTTACACAAACCAAGTATTTTGTTTTTGATGTGGTGTTTGCCTTTTGAGCTTGGTTTTTTAAAACCTTAGTTTAATTTAACATTTTAATCAATACGTCTTAATGTGTGCACCATTGTAGGCTGGAAGAAGTTGCCAGTGAAAGAGAGCACAAGATGACTCAGATTCAGGAACTACAGTCCAGGTATGCCAAGTTATTTTTTTAACTTTATTTGATTTGTTTGCTTTCTCTTATATCGAAAGATCAAGGGAGGTTGTTCAATTACGTGATTAAGCGGATATGATTAATTATCCAAAGTATGAAATGCATGGAAGTTCGAATAAAAGGATATACAGGGTTTGTTCTAATTTTTAACTGCTTTCAGGTGGTGTTGCGTTATGCTGCAATGTAAGATACTCCGGTTTACATTCGCTGTTGTCCTGTTTTGTTACCATTTATTTGTTGCAGCGTACGTTTAGTAAATGTAACTCAAACCCTGCTAAAGAAATAAGGAATAGAAATACGGAATACTCTATGTAAAGTTTGCCGCTTTTGTGCTTTGAAGATGAGTACAGTTGTTACTTAGACATTCACGTGGCGTCCATTGTACTACATACTTTACGTTGTCGAATGTTAATTATCTTGTGGTAACTTATTATTGCTATAACACCAGTGAAATAGTGTTTTCAGTAAGACAATTCATAGCTGTACGTTTATGCCAGTATTTGTGGTGTGTTTTAGGCTGGAAGGTACAATGTCAAAATTCAGAAAACTCGATCTGAGCAACGAAGAGAAAGATGAAAAGATAACTGAATTGGAAGCCAGGTAAGCATGACCAAGCGAACAGGTTGCATCATTAGAAACAATTATACTCTTACTGGTAACTCTTATTCAACAGAAGTACTGCTGGAAGTGTAGCCCTTTTCTCTAAGTTTAACTCTCCATAAATTAACATTTATCAATCGAGCACATCAGTGTTGGTGCTCCTAGCGTGAAACTACGACGAAAAAGGAACACCAACAACGTCAAAACCTGTACTGATAGCTTTGTTTTATCCCTCTGGCGTTTGGGTTTTTTTAGAATCTCCGTTTAGGCCCATTTACTGAGCAGTTTTGTAAAAATATTTGTTTGAGTAAAATTGTACAGACCAGAAAGTGGTGTATATATTTTTGTGTGCAGGATTAATGAATTGCAGTCAACATATAAGGAGAACAGAAGACTCATCCATAAAATCAAGTTGAAAGAGGAAACCGTTATCAAGCTGGAGGCTAGAGTAGAGGAAACAGAAAGTTCAAACAAGCGTCTAACAGCGAATGTTTCTGAGTACGAGGCAAATGTTGCAAGTCTTCAACAAAGGTAGGATTCGTTGCAAGTCCCAAATTGCTTTAAGGGATGAGAGGGCTTATTTTAGGTATTATGTGAATTTTATTAAATGTCAATTTATCCAGCAGTCATCACTAAAACGCTTTCAGCTGTTGGTTGGCTTGGTTAAAGGATAGTACGTTATAAGAGATCTAATGCCGAAGACAACAGACTTGACCATTTTAAACGGTCATTTGTGTTGATGTAATCTTCAGCAGACGAATAAGGTAAGACTGTAAGTTTAAAGGCCGTAACAACCAGGTTGCTTAAATTCGTACGCTTAATCTCTTCTTGGCTTGAAAACTAAGCATTCGTGAATGTGTTGAAGACTCATTTCAGGTAAAGAAACTAAGTGTTACATCTGATCGCTGCTAACACCACCGAAGTTTAGAAACTGACCTTGTTGTCTTGTTTAACAATTGAAAGTAACAGCATTACATTCGTCACCATCAGAAGTCTGAGCAAATTGAGCTCATCGAAAATAACACAGAATATAAAGAAAGTTGTGTAGTATAATACGTTATCATTGAAGTATGATGCTCATCATTTAAACAGTGCTTGTATATGGAGGCGAAGCATGGTGATAGCTTCCGGCCAAATTTTTAATCGTTAGTTGTGCGTTGTTCTTACCGTCATGGACTCGTGAATAACTTGTTAACAGGCATACACTGACTTATTTGTTGACCAATATTTTTTAATAATTTTGTTAGGTTACAGGAGACATTAAGTTTAAATAGTCGACTTGATCAAAGTGTCAAAAAGCAGGAAGAAAAAATACGTCTTCTTGATAGCCAGCAGCTAGAACAAGAAGAGAGGTACGTAAACCAGCCTGTTTTGTGTTTGATCAAGTTTGCAATAGTAATTTGATTACGTTATTTCGCCATTTTCGAGTTAAAGCAGTTTAATTGAAGGAAATTATCCTTTTCACTAAATTTGCTGGTGAACCGATGTTGTATTTTGTGTGTATGAAGGTGCTGGGGGTTAAGAGGTGTTTGCGGGGAGGAGATGTTGTTGCTTTCTGTTATGGTTGTTTTTTATGTTATAATATTTTCCTGTTATTGACCACTGTTTGATTTTGCATTCTAGTTAACTTCTTGCTGTGGCTTGGCACTCTCGAACAATTTACATCCCATCAGTAATTACTATCAGCATTTTTACTCGATTGGTAATGAATTAAATTGCTTTATTGCTTCATTTGACAGACTGAGGAATGCCTCGAAGGAGAAAGAATCATTTGAGAGATCTATTACAAAACACAAGAGACAGTAAGAAAATACAGAATATGATTTAATGTCAGTAGAGTATCATTTTGCCTCGAAAGGTGATCATTTGTAAATACTGTGAATGCTCGATTTAGCGCCCTGGGCACTTATTTAAAAGTTAAATTTTTTATTGTGAGCGCTTATTCGACAGTGGCGGTTATTTAGAATATATAATTTTTGGCATCGGTCTTTTCTGACAAATAGTAAGAAATGATTAATAGACAGGTGTATGCGAATGTTATGGTATCAAATATTTTCTATGTCAAAGAATTCGTCATTATCGTCCTGGCCATCCAAAATAAAAAATTGGTAGTAAGGTCTCTTCCACATCTGAATCTTAAATTAAGAGAGGAACAAACGAATTTGTTTCATATTTTAGATCCCTATTCACAGCCCATAGGCGCTTATTGAAAAGAGGAGCTTATTTAGAATTTCTTGTTTTTGGGCGGGCGCCTATTCTAGACGGGTGGCTGTTCGATAGTGGGTGCTACGTCGAGCATTTAAGGAACGATATATTTTATAGTCTACGCCCGTGATCGCTAGGGTTGTTGCTTTGTATCTGCAACATACGGTTGGTTCTCTAGTTCCGCTCTGTACTGGGCTTCTTGAATTAAAATGTTTTTAGTGCCTTTCTGACATTGTGTCCATATTATGTAACACGTACGAAGATTGATTTTCACAGCATGTTAATGATTAGAAAATATGCTGATATAAACAGAGACATGTCATGCGTTATGACATAATTGAATACTCGATAAATATGTGAGAGAACAGGTGTAGAAAACTGCCCATTTTATCCGATTTATTTCTTGTATAATTTTAGAGGATAGCTCATAAAGGCCGTTAATGTTTTCATTTATGCATACATAGACAGTTGTAATTATGATAATGCGTTAATTCTTAGTACGTTTTATCTCATGACAGTATAGAAGATTTGGAGACTGCTCTAAGTGCAAGGGAAAAGGATATATCAGATTTGGAAAAAAGGTAAAACTTGTTGACAATAGTATGCCCTAAAGCTGCAGATAAGTCTTTGTTCCCGTATTTCGGAGAGAGAAGTGTCACATTTGACGTAGAAGATCTCTGTAATATGGCAAGATTTATTTTGTCGCTTTTGTCGATTTATTTATTTATTTTATTTTGTTATCGTTTTCTTGCAGGCTATCTGATTTTAAAGTCAACGAAGAGAATGAAAAGAATAAAGCAGCTGACTTACTGAGGCAGAGAAACTCCCATATCAGTGATTTGGAAAACAAGTGAGCTGCCTTGCCCCCTTTTACTTTAACATTTATTTTGATAATAAAAGCGAGACAGGTTTTTTAATCTAAAATCCTCTGTCGTAGATTTTTGCGTTTGTCCCGTTTTCGGCTCATGAAATCTCAATTTATACTCTCTTTGTTTTGATCGTATTCATAAATGTCACCTTTTTCTTGAACTTCAGACTGAAATCAATGGAGAAAGCTGCTAAAACTGAATTGGTACTACTCAGAAGCAACAGGGAACCGGTTGATAAGCTGACAGCCATGGAGAAGAAGTACTTGTTTGCTAAATTCTTCGTCATTATATTTGTTAGACACAGTGCTGAGAGGCTACATTCATTTGATTATAAGAGTCAACGACAACTTGAAGTTCTTGGAATGCATGTTATTGTATCTGTGTCTTCCCTTGAATGGTCTTAATGTTTTCCATTTTGTTTATTATTTTTGAAGTGTAAAGCGATAGGTTACTAACCTACGCGTGCAAGCAAAACCCGGTTGCATTTAGGGCCGTCGAGAGATGGCCTGAGCCCCAAGGTCGGTGTCTGAATGGGCTCGTTTAGGAAAATATTTTAGACCATGCCCTTTTTTGCTTGACCCAAGCCCTTCTATGGAGACGCCACCTATCCACGGTTGAAAATTTAACTTTTTGATGTAAATTTTTTGTCGAAAATAGTAAACTGATGGTTTTCAGCGTAGCAAATGAAGGTTAATTTCATGCCTTTTTTGTTGCCGGCCCCTCAGGTCCTGGACCACCTGGTAACTACCCTGGCTATCTTTCCCCCCTCTTGGCGGTACTGGTTGGATTGCTTTAGACGAAGACGACGCCCGTGTGTTCATACTCATGCCTTAATTTCTGTTTTTAACACAAGACCACCCTGTCGACGTCTGTATGGAATTAATGCAAACGGTGATAAATGGATGCCTTGTAGGCACAAAACACATGTCACTTGTACAGCGTATACATCAATAGACAAACGCCCAATAACGGGCAGACGATAGGAGTTGAATGACTAATAATCTCTGGACCTTTCCGATTTGAGCTTTTTAGCGATTTGTAGTCGCGGGACCCGGGTTCGACGCCCCGGTGGTCATACACATACCTTAATTTCTGTTCTTGCTTGAGATTAGTCAAGTATCGTGTGTATTATTGCCGCTTCACAGTAGGATTCAGGTGCTGCGAATTGGGTGCGTGTTGATTGTATCGTTACATTTTTCTGTCTGTAACGTTGGATTCGTTTTGAGCAAGACTTGTCTTGTTTGTATGTATGTAGATGTTAAGTGAGTGACTCTGTGTGTATTGGACAGTTGAATACTAGACAGACGATGGCGACTTAGTGCTCGTTTGGACGCTGACCGTGAAACATTTTCGGATACGTTTTTGTTTAATTGCTTTTGCATAGAGATTTCAGCATACGATGAATTGGTTTAATAATAGTCGCTTTTAAATGTTCCTTCTGTGATGAACATGTTAATGTGAGTATTAATTATGAGACTTTTCATTTGTGCTATGGAAAGAAAATTAGAATCATAGCCGAGTATTTTATAGATTAGACTGCCAACATTTGTGTTGCAATATTTTGTGTTCTTGAATACCTGATATTACTTGATACTTGATATTGCTTTACTCTGGTACATTTGCTCTTGTAGAATTGATGAAATCACTAATGAGAACCATAAGATGAAGCTTGTCTTGCAAGAGAAAGACGGAACAGTGTCTGATCTTCAAAGAAGGTAAATATTTCTTTAAACTTATATTTTAATCATGGTCAGGGATGATGAGCAGTTTCCCGATAACTTTCTATTGCCGAAGGCTGTTTATCGAGGATTTTTAGGTAAAGACTTAAGGTGTTAACAAATGGTTTTCAGTTTATGGAGCGGATGGATTGAATGGATAGTAGTATCCAACCTGGTAATTGCCAACAACTGTTGGAAATCTGAAATGCTGCAAAAAATTTTAGGGTCACTTTCACTAGTGAGTTTGAATGAAAACCAATTTGTTTTCAAGTGTGGGATTTGCCCACACGTGTTCGTTAAGAACGTTTATGTTTAATGCTGTAACAGTAGGGATATAGAAGTCACAATTAAAGTAGTCTTTCAGGATTCTCCTAGATGTATGGAATTTGAAGAAATGTGACATCCTAGGGAACATTAGATATAATAGGAAAGAAAAGGTATAATCCTAATGAAAAGACGTCGTATGTTAGTCGATCACTTGCGATGAGGTTTTTTAAAGTTCTAATACCTCAAAATCAACGACTAGTATCAGAATGGTTCCTTGCCTTGTTGTTTCAATCACCTAATGCGGTCCCTCTGTTACTGCTACAGAATTGATGAAATGCAAATTAGCGCCTCGGATAGTGACAAACTGAACAAGATAGTGAAAGAAAAGAACAGTCAGATCAGCATTCTACGTGGCAATGTTGAACAATACCAGAAGGAAGTTGTTGAGCTAGAAACCAGGTAAGGCTGTATATAATTTTTTGTTTGAAAAGTTTAATTAAAGGAATGTATTCATGTAATGTGTCCTGTAGGGTTCCTTCAAGTAGCCTGTTCTTATTCATCTCTGAGGGTATTAGATAATATTAAAGAGTAATATTAAAGAGTAATATTAAAGAATAATATTGGAGAGTAATATTAAGGAATAATGTTAAGGAATAATGTTAAGGAATAATGTTAAAGAATAATGTTAAAGAATAATGTTAAAGAATAATGTTAAAGAATAATGTTAAAGAATAATGTTAAAGAATAATATTAGAGAATGGGTACGCTCCTTGAGCTTCCACTGCTACAAACGATCAGTTGTAGATGTCAACGGCGAAGGAATACGACTTTTATTTATTGATCTATTTATTTACTTATTTGCTTATTTACTTTTACTTTTTATTTACGTATTTATTTATTTACTTATTTATTTGACTATTTGTGCATTTATGTATTAAATATTTATTTATTTTGATACCGATTTGTTTTTTATTTATCAATCTATTATTTGAAATTGGTGTAGTGGCAGGAAAACGAGGTTTAATTAGGAAACGAAGTACAAGTACTGTGACAATAAACGTATTGTATATGACGAGGAGAACACTCCAATAAAAAGGCCATAATCATATCTTAACGTTTCGAAGACATTCAATTCTTCGTCATCAGGAATCGGTGTCACATTGAGTTGTTCAGGTATTTATATTAACAGAATACAATAAAGAAGAATATCAAATTTTTTTAGTGAAAACAAGAATGTCGAAAGAACAAGAATGTGGAAAGCATAAAAATGTGGGGTATAAAAAACAAACAAAAAGACAAGCAAAAGCAGAAAACGAACAACAACGAGCAAATAAAAACATAAAAGAAAGGCCCAAGGGTATATGATCAAAAAAGAACTAAAGGGATAGAGGACTGTTGGGAATTAAGAGAGGGATGATCGCGTAAGATAAGTAAACTTTCATGAATGAGCAAGTCAAAATCGTTGGGAGCTCTGTCCAGTACCGAGAAATCTTCCGGTGATGCTGGGTGGCTTGTTTCATTAACGTAGCCTAACTAAAGATGGCCGAGGGACTCGTGTGTATTTTTCGACACACTATATTAACACCCAAATGCTCCCTGCAGCGTGTAGTTAAGTTGCGCGATGTTTTCTAAAGTAAGAGGCATGGCAGCCTGAACACTGATATTTGTACACTACAGTAGAGCACATGAAAGCTGGAAAGCGGTCTTTAAGAAGAAAGAACGACTGAATCCGTTTGGGAGAACGAAAAATGACTTTAAGTTTAGTACCTTGATAGCACTGTTTAATAACTTTGTATATTCTGGTTTTAATTTGTAAACTATACCTCCCTAGGTACGGTATACAAATTAGAAGTCGTGTTTCAGTTCCTTGAAGAGTAGGGCGCTTAGATTCTAGCTTATTATCTAAAAAAATTTAACAACATCTATTATTTGTTTTCTGCGTAGTGTTTTATTAATTCTAGGCCTATTTAATGTCTAGAAATCTAATTTCCTACTTGTACTTAACAGAAACCCTGTTGCCTTGGGCTATATTATAAGGCAGACAACTTGCGTAAGCGATTCTCACCAAAACATATTCAACAAAAGCAGTTTATCCAAAGTTTGCATCTCGTCAAGGTGTAAATGTTTTGGTGGCGAGAGGGGCATATCTTTGTTGTGGTGCATCAGTAAGGAATTAAAGTCGATACTTAAGAAAAAATTCTTTTATTAAAAATGAATTTAGTAGGTTGTCAGCCTTGTCGTCGTGCGCTTTGTTTTGTCCACCATTAGCGGCTTGTGGCAACCTTTAGACGAAAATCTTCCTAGTTTGCCTCTTTATGTTTTCCCTCGTGTTCCTGTCTCTGATATATCCGTGTCTTCATCTAACTAACAATAAAATGATAGTCTCATTGCAGCCTTGTGATTTACTTTTTTTGTAGAATTTATTGATGTTTTTGAGTTGTTTTTATTTTGATTGGTTTTTTTCTTCTTAATTAACAATTCCAGGTGCGAATCACTTCGCAGCGAGTCAAGTCGCACTCAAGCATCGATTCGTCAGAAGGATGATAGAATACAGACTCTGAAGTCTCAAATGGAGGAGAATGTAGCTAAGGTACATCACTTGAGTAAGGAAGTATCGATGAAAGATGAAAAGATCAAGTCACTTGAGAGAAGGTAGGTGAAGTTTACGTAATGTTGGAATTGGCAGGTGTTGTATGCGTTCCATGTTGACGAAGAATTATATTTGCATGTCAGGTGATTGATCGTGTTCCAGAGAAAGAAAGTAGTCGTCTTAAGTAACGAACAGTCGTTACTTTTTAGCGACCGAAACACATTAGCATTCAATGTCTCATAACTGTAAACGTGGCACCAGTGTCGTTCATCATTAAAACCAGCAGACATATGTGTCTCGTAGTTTCTTGTCTCGAATTCTTCAAGTGACGTTTATATTTAATAACAGCGTGTTGATGTTTTACAGCATATTTGTGATCCAGTACTGAAGAATTCATTACTCTGAGTAAAAAGAGATTTGTTCACTTTTGACGCGTGCATAGTCTGCTTTGCGTTAGCTTATGAAAATGAACATTGTAATTACTCACCTCTTTTTGTCTTTCTCTAGTTTGATTGACTCAAACAACATTCAGCTGGAGTTACGGGAGGTAGGTACTTGGTTCCAAAGGCGTTGTTTTTCCCAAAACATAATACCTTGTCTTGTCTAGTCGCTCACTAACTTCACGGCGAGACACCCGTTAGGAATATGAACTTCGATTATGGGAAGGTGAGGGTGATGTAGGTTAAGAGAGGGTTAAGATTGAGTTCAGTGTTAAAGCACGTTATAACTGTTAAGGAAGCATAAGTATGGTAAAATGTTCCATGTTCTTTGCAGATGTAAAGATAAGGCATTATAGCAGTGTGATCGAATGCTTTGAAATTAGAAGACTACCTAAATCCCGATTACTTAAGTTTTTAGTTGTACATCATACAGATCATTTAAGTCCTTAGTTTGTTCTAGACTTAATTAATACTAGGTGTAAAAAATGCTAGTGGTGCGAAGTCGAAACTTGTTGTGTGTAAGTTAGGAAGGAACGAGAGATGCCGACACTAGAAGAATTGTTGTAAGGTGTTAGCATTTCTGAGGGTAATGGCCATTACGGATACAGCATAGAAGTTATATTTAAAATCTATTTGATTTTGGAAGGACAATTAGCTTTTAAAGCTGATCTCCTCAAGAAGAGGGGAAACAATTCCGATGTTTTAGCCCTGACGCGAGACTTGTTCTTATATGATAAATGTAGGAATCGTAGTGAGTTGAGAGAATGGTTTCATTTCAAGTTATAATTGCAGCAATAACTATCGTTATGCTACTTTGTCAGGAATTGAACCAAATGGATGCTCAATTGGATGAACTGAGGCAAAAGTTGGGAACTCATGTTACTGAGAAGATTAAGTATACGAAGAGAGCAAGGTAAGGAATTAAACTTCCTTGCAGTATAGATGTCACTCTTCGTCGTGTCAGTCGTTCGTTGAGTCCGTATGGTTTGAGAGTAAGTGGAGAACGAAACGATTTTATTATGCCTAGGTGGTCGTATGTTGACTGTAATAATAAAAGACCAAACGATTTCTGCTGGATCTGTGCTTGCCTAGCACGAAAACTACCAACGCTAGAACATGGTTTGCAGTAGGTGGTTAGCCGTTCTTGGAACAGCTCGATGAAAATTTTCTTTCAACATACCCATTTATTAATCAGTATGTCAGTGAGAGGTGTTTAATAGAACTGCATCTTAAAATTGGATGTAGTTCTTTTCACAGCGAAACACATTTTGTTTGATCCGGAAACCTTGCATTTGGTTTGTGGTAAGGAAGATGGAAGCTATGGTGGCTAAATCCGCTGCTATGCTTGTTTGAGTAGTGATCACTGTGCTGAAATCTATCTACACAGGCACAGCTAGGTTGGAATTTGCTACTTTTATTGTATATGCATTGTTTACACTTTAATTGGAAAATGTCTCGTTGTGATAATTGCAATTTGATTACCTTTTCTTCTGCGCGGTTTAGATACTGTACAGCATACCATTTGCAATGGTACATTCATTTCACATATACAAACACTCACTGATTCTCTTTCACTAACACCTCACTTTTATCGCTATCCTTTAAGCAATGGAATAGATTTGATAATCACCAATAAATAGTTTACAAATATTTTCGCAAAAGCACCTGACGAGATAAGGTTATCTTTTGTGTACTTATAAAATTTATTTTGCACATCACGCCATAATTGTTTAAACACGTATCATAAATTTCATCCTATCACTTATAAGATGATTTGTTAAGACAAATCTTGTTGATTTGTGATTTAAATAACATAATAATAAGTAAAGGCACCTACGCATATGGTAAACATTAACTTTTTAATGGCTGGTAAAGTCACTGAAGTATTATGGTGTACACCACGTTTTGCTGTATAATATGTTTAAGTAAGAAGTTATGAACACATGGCATGGTGAATTTTTACGGTCTCTTGTTGAGTTTTGGTAGTAACTTCGCCTTCATATTTAGAAAAGGATTTCTAGAACCATTACGTGCCTGGTTGTAGACGAAGTAGTCAGTTTGTGCCTGTTAGTACCTAGCACTGTTGCTTCCATTACCAGAAATGTACTAGGCGCGATCAAAAAATTCAATACGAAGTATTCGTGGTTCTGTTGTCATTGTCAAAGGTATCCCATCTTTGAGTCTGCAGTGAAAGATGTATCGGACAGTATGAATTCCTGAAATTGGAAGAGACATTTAGGACAAAAGGCCAGTTGTTTGATTTGGAGAAGTACAAGCATGTCGACTTGTGTCACCCTTGAGGCAGTTGTTTCGTTCAAGACTATAGACACTCGCTAGTGATTTTTGTATCAACTTGTGATACATTTTTAGGCAAAAATGAAATACCTGCTCGCTACTGCTCTCCTTACAAGCAATCATTTGAAGTATAGCAGCACCCTCCATGTGGAATTTATATAATGTGGCCTCTCTATGCTTTTTGCGCACGGAATGAATTTCAAAAACCTCAAACGATACATTGTTAATGATGAATAGGATTGTTCTCTGTGCAAAGCCAAATATATGTTACAACGAGACCTTTTCAGACGCGATTAACTTTTTGTCAGAATTTTCAATTTTTTTGAAGAGTATATGGTTATACAAACTGCAGTCCTGTCCACCGGTGCATCAGAGTTTTCATGTACAAGGCAACGTTCTATATTTATCCACAAAACATAGTTAATGTGCAACTCTCTGATTAACTTGTTTTTCTTTTTACTTCTAGGACTGAACTATACATCTCGCGTGCAACGACAGTAAAACAACAGGTTTTAACTGTGTACGTAACTCGTTCCGTAATAAACTAAATAGTTATCGTTTAAGTGTTCGTGTCCGTAACTTTAAACTCAGTCTAAAAATTTTACAATAAAACATAGGGAGATTTGTCGATATTGCTCAAAACTTAAGTAATTTTTCATAAAAAATCATTCAAATAATATCTGAGAAGGAAGAAACCGCTTTGCTGTCACTAATTCAGTGTAATGTTTAAATTTGCGAGGCGGATCAAATCTTGGGGAGTCCTTTTAAAATGATGAAAACCCGTATTTGAAGTAAAAAAATTTTCATAATCCATAAGTCATACAGTTTTGAACCAGGAGTAGATGATATTGGAATACAAGTAGATTGAAAAACCAAACGAACAGAAGTGGATAAAAGGATGATGAGGAGGGGAGGGGGGGATGAAAAAATACTTGAGTTTTCATTGCTATGCCAGATTTGTAGATTTCATTCTAACTTTTTTTTGTTTTGCTTTGCGTTATTGTTCTTTAATTTGGAGTGATGCACTTACCGGCTGCTGCGTACACTTATTGCTATTCTACTACTACATTACTGCGGAATAAATGAACTGCATCCTGTATTGTTTCATTACAACCATTTACAAGAATCAGTAACTCTCAGCTAGAGTAAGTCTGGGTGACGTATTTACATTGAAATCGTTCCCGCATTACGACAGATGGATACTGTTTGTTTTTTAAAATGGGATTTCTGTATCTGTATCCTCGTCAACCTGTATGATTGTGACTTCTACGTGTAAAAAAAAGAGGGGGATGAATACTCAACACAGCAGCTACCATGGTATTCAACCCATTCGAAATACAATGCCACGTGATAGATGCTATATGGTTAAGTTGTATTAATTCTGGGAACTGAGGTTACATATGTTCTATTTGTTCATTTTTCGTTTGTATCCTTTGTTTCTATGGTTGCCCTTGGCCACTTACCCTGCTTCTTCCTTTTTCCTCTCGCCAACGTGAATATATACATATGCTAATCTTCCTGCGCTATTGTTTGGGCAAAATTGTGTCAGTCATTTTTGGTTCAACTCCTTTTATTGCAAAATAGAATAATATTCTTCTTTCTTGTTTATGAATGTTTATTTGGTATGGCATGAATAGTTTAGTAGAAAATAGTCGATTGTACTTTTGGTCATATAAACTCACTTCTTTACTATTACCTTGCCTACAATGTTTTGTGTGGGTAAGTGATATACTTCTATGACCGTTTATTAGTGTAGCTTAGAAAAATAGATACACAAGTGATAAAATATGGCTCAAAGGATTTTTGTTGTTTTGATCAAGGAAGACCTCGTAATGTTTAAGTGTGTTTGTGGCTGCCTATTACAACTTGTATATCGTTGTAAAATTCTTTGTGCATTTGTTCATTAATTTAAAGTCATGAAATAACTGTAAGCTCCGTAGATTTAGTTTAATTGTTAAAATATAAGGAACTCGTGACTAAGAATAGAATGAACAGTGTTATTTGGCTAAATTTGTAAATGCTTGTATGACATCATACTCGTGTGATCTTGTGCTCACATGTTGTATGTCGCGAAACATATTCTAAAACGCGTATAGTAAATAATTAATCTTCTAAATGTACCATCGCGCCATGTAGTGGACATATTGTGGCCCTTTTATAGTGTTGATTGTTAGATGCACTTTTGTTCACAATGTATTCCTTGAAACTTACAGCACTGACCTAAGAGGGAGAGATAGTGCGGATGGAAGCAATATGCCGAGTATTTCCAACGAAGAGCTGGAGCTATTACGGAAAGAGGTATTACCTAGCCATGTTTCTTTTATTGCCAATTCACTCTTTGGTAATAAGTCAGTGAGTTATTGTTAATCTTCAGAGTTCTTTGAAAAATAACACGGGATTTCGCTTTCGTCACATCATTATTATTATTGCATCATCCGATATCCTGAATCTTTACAAATGTGTTACTCACTTAACGACGGATTTTATTCGCTGAGCTTTTCTTTGTTGATGTGGTAAAGGTAACAAAAATTGAATCATAAATTGCACCCAGATTCGTATTGTCCTGTTCACTTGTTATTACACGTTATTGCTGTTTTCTGTTTTGAGGTGTCCAACTTGCGGTAACGTGTGAGGAGATACGAGTTAGACAGTTTTTGAGCAGCCGTGTGACCTCTTCTTTTTGTGGTGGGGTTGGGGTGCGGTGTTAACAAATGTCCAACAAAGGGGCTAGGATTCCTGCAGCTACCGAAATTTGTTCACAAGGGCTGCCCAACTGTTAGGTGAAGGACTGACCTCTTGACGTGAAACATTAGTATTCGACTGGCCGGTCAGTGCTCGAATTCGAACTCACGATCTGTTAGTTAGCAAAATCGTGACTGTGCAATCTAGTTGAAGCTTGAATCCAGCAAAGTCTACGATTTAGTGGATCTTTTCGTGTTTGACGAGCATGTGATGAAGAAAGGACCAAAGGTTTGGTCAAGGTAATGTTTGCTCTTTAGGTGCATTTTAACAGTCGAGACCGCGTACTGATTGAACAGTCTCCAATTTTCCGGAGGCGATTATGCCATGCCATTCAGAGAAAAATTCTGGACTGTGGTCGAGTTGATATCATGTGTTTAGTGGAAATGGCTTTACTCATTGGTTGCTTCGGTACTCTGTTATTCTAGAAAGCACGTGTTCTGGAACAAAACGAAGAGCTCTGCTCATTGAACGTCTCTCTGCAGACGGAAAACGAAGATTTAAGAAGTGAGCTAGAAACAGTGCAAAATGAGTATGCTGTTGTCTTGGAAGAAAGAGATGACGCAAGAGAACAATATAAAGACATTGACGTATCGGCAGCGAAAATAGCTCATCGATGTGAGGTAACACCCTGTATTTTCGGCATTGTACTTCGTTGTTTTGTTTAAGTCTACTCAGTAAGTGTGGGCTTGTAGTTCACTGCGAAGCGATAGTTGCGTTGTGATGCGTTCGCTGTGTCTTGGTACTTCCTGATCATGCACAGAAAATTAAAAACTGCCCTTGCGTATACGTTGCTCCTGCGTAGAGCCGGAAAAAGCTAGCCGTTCTGTTTTATGCACTGCTCAAAGTAGTATTTTCCCTCTTTATTACTCATTTTAACCAACTTTAATTTTTAGTATATGATGAGACGCTGCGTCATGTGTATATGTCAATAAAAGGTATACTCGCTTAGGCATGGTAACAAAGCTATCTTTCTGCGGCGTTGCAAACTTGATTTTTTTCCGACAGTGAAGTTTCAAATGATGCCGTAGTTTTTACAATTATATGCACCAGTACATCTCTTAATCCTACGCCTCTAATGAGCAATGCACTTTCAGCATAACTTGACCCCGCCATCTTTGTTTATTTGTGGACAATAAAGCTTTATGTAAAACGTGTACGTTGTCACTGTGTTGAGATGACCTCCTTGGTCTAATCAATTACTTGCTATTTTGTTCGTAGTAAAAGTTTCGATCTCACACTTCGCAGGTGCTGGTGAAATTAAATGCTACGTTAGAGGAAGAGAACAAAACATTAATGGATCAAGTGAACAAACTTCTCGAGCAGGTTTGTTGTAATGTTTGGGAAGTAGATTGAATTTATGTGTGTATTTATTTATTAATCTATCTATCTATCTATCTATCTATCTATCTATCTATCTATCTATCTATCTATCTATCTATCTATCTATC
>JANTCA010036685.1:0-20411 GCA_024741275.1 Chironex yamaguchii
TACTCTGAGGAGTGTCAGACGAAAAAAGCTTTTAAGTATGATTTTAGCACAATGTCGCAAATTTTCAAGGCGATTTTAAATGACTGTATGCACTTGAACTTGTATAAACAAAACAATGTGTTTATTGGATACCTCAGTACAACAATCACATTTAATCAATGACTTACTATTTTATTTCACCGCAGCAGTGGCTTAGTGGCAGAGTGCTCGCTTTACATGTGGGAGGTTGTGGGTTCAAATCCACCACCGGGTCATACCAAAGACTTTAAAAATGGTACATAATGCATCCCTGATTAGCACTCAGCACTTACGGGATAGATTATGTAAGCTAAATACACAGTGCTACCAGTGGGCCAGCCCCCTACTGTAGCATTCACTGTAATTGCACAGCTGTGTGGCCCAAAGGCGAAAGAAACGGAGATGGGCGCCGCCCTAATACATCAAATGATGTGGGAGGGGACTTTGACTTTACTGTTTTATTTAACAACAAGACTGATTTTGGTTTCCAGCCTCTATAAATAGTTATGTTATTTAATTGGAATAATTTCTGTCTTAAAAGTGATAACAACAATCACTATTTTTATAAAACATGTCCATCTCAGTGGAGCACTTGAAAGAAAATTGCCCATTGCTTACAACATTAGTGTAATAACGACGGAAAGGTCTCTCTGTCGGAAACACTTTATTGTATTAAATGCGAAGTCAAATGACTCATATTTTAAATGAATGATGGTATCATGAAGAGGAAAGATTTGCGACCATTCTGTATTTTGATACTTTGCAACATACTAATTCAAACCAAACAAACCATGCAACGTATTCTATCAGTAATTAAAACACACGTTAAGTACAAAATATTATTTGGCGATCTTTCTTGCTCCAGACTAGAGTTTTCTAGGTCGAAAATTCGCGGATACATCGTAATCTTCTTCAAAAAGGTGGTCAAGTTACAAAGTTTGTATTTGATATGGTACACACTACAATCATTGCCAAAAATTGGTACACCTTGCTACTTTTCCGTACTTATTGCTTGATCCCCTCAAAGAATTCTTTTCAAAGAATTTTGGCAGCGATTTGAATTCCAAGACACCACATTTGATAAGGTCGATTTCTTAAGTCATTCAATTCCTTAAGCGTACTCCCTACCTCACACTCGTTGTCAAGCTGATTTTAAAGTCTCATTATCATAGGATTCCCATGTGCTAAGCCGGAACAACTATACCTTGTCTTGTAACTAGTACCCACTTAGAACAATGCATACAATTTTACTATATTTGTGGAGGAGAAAGCATGTCATACCCTTCATCACTGACAGGCATTATCCTACCGCCTTGATTATACAGACCAAGTGCTTCGATTATTTGTTATGTCCAATACATGTCCTTATCACCTTTCTTGTTTGTTTGTTGTATTTATTTCAATACATTTATAATTACCTTTGTCTTATTGTCTTTGATCACCTGGGTGTTCATTCTATAACAAAGAATCCAATCTCGATTCAGATTATTCGATGATGACAATCAATGTGCATTATTCTATTCACTTTTTAACCATGCTTGTCTGTCGGAAATATAAAGCAAGTGTTAATTATCTCCCTTTTATTGTGTTCCATGCTTGGGCTTTTGTTATTCGATCTAAACTCTCAAGAAATGAAGAGGTTTTACTTGGTTATAGAGAGAGGATAGTTACGACATAAGCAAATTTAGGATTCAATAAACAGAACGTGGACGCATGCTATGATGCTATAACTAAAACTAGAATTGTAAAGCATTCGTCATCATTAAACATGCCGCAATTTTGAAAACATGTGTTTCTCTCTTGTATTTAGTGAAATGACTCCCTCAGACTGAAAACGTGAAGCATAATCGATGTGCTGGTAGCGTTGATACTCTATCAAAAGCTCTCATTGGGATTTTTAATTACGAAATGATTTTTAACATGTTTTATTGTACAGTTGAAAATAGGAAAAATTAGGATTTGTGAAATCCATCACGATATCATTGTTAAAAAGTGCTAAATCTGATAACAATGTCATTACAGTTTTCTATCTAGACCACGCATCATTGGGTGTATCCCACATTGAAAATCACCTTGCCCAGCTGAAATTTATATAAATATGAAGGTATTAACACATTGCAATTTACTATATATTAGAATTAATAACTTTTATAGATTTAATGATTGACATTGAAAGTTGAATGTAATGATTAGTGGTTATGATAAATAATTATTATGGTGATGGTGTTGATGATTACAATAATTGATGACGATGATGGTAATGATGATAATGATGATTATTATTATAGGTATTATTAAGGATGATGATGACGACGATGATCATGAAACAAGCAATTTTATCGCCGTCTCTTTTCTTCTCTTGTCTATAACTAGTTGTTCCTTACACCTGGAATTGAAGAAAATCGGAGTCACATATAAAATGTGATGTATTTAAATTGATAAAAATCCTGATATATACTTTGAATGTGAGCTCCTTGGACACTGGACGTGTGCGTTTTCAATGGTCCTGGTGCTAGTGGGAACACAAGCATGTATACGTACGTAGTAGTGGACCCCACATCCCTTTTTTTTTGTGCAAAGGAGATGTTATAGTGAGTGACATGAATACTTCGTCTATATAATTCCATTTTTCTCAAAAGGGAATGATTCCGTTACACAAATGTACATAAACAAGCTATCGCAGTCTGGTGTAGCTACAAAATGTTTTGACTTTGCCTTTGAAGTATGAGTGATGTGCAAACATTTCCGCCAACTTATCTCACAACTTGCATTGCTTAAGCAGGTGTACACTAATCCATGTTGAACTAATGGACTTGAACGTTATTTGTAGAATTTGTGTAGGCAATGGAACCAGTCACTGACTCAAAGATACTCACAAAATAGAAATTGATTAAAATTATTTGTCTTGGCAACCTGTTAAAATTCATCAACCATGTCAATCAATAAATAAAGTAAATCGTCTCAGAAAGCGAGATTTTAAACAATATCTTAATCTAAATATTCTGCAGACCAATAGCTTTGTATTTTATTCCAACTCAACATGAAATCGTATGATGAATACCCCCACTTAAAATGAACAGCAATGGGAATACATGACCTTTTGAAAGCAACCTTCATGGCAATTCAAAATCTTGGGGTCAGTAAATTGTAAACCAAATAAATATGTTATAACTTTAGCATTAGAAAAAGTATCCATACGCGAAAATCAACAAGGTCTTACTAGTGTAATCAAATCTAAAAAAATTGATATGAACTTAACTAAAGTGGAAAGTGTTCTGAAAGAAACATGTAAGCTGTCTTATTGGAGCGTTTGCCATGCATATCATATGGAATGAGAACTAATTAAGATAAATTTGAATACATCGATATGTATGCTAAAGTGTAGACTGTTCAAAATGTATCCCTTTTTCATCTCAAATTTGTACGGACATTTTTAATTTTTTTTATACGCTTTGGATTATTGCTTATCTGCAACAAGTTATCGATGACAGTAAATGAACTATTACAATGTTCATTTTCTCTTAATTCTGATAATTTGTTTGGATCCACCAAAAAGACTGATCGTAGACATCATGTATTGATGATTAGAGCAATCAGTTGCTGAACTGAAAGTCGTATGTTTTTGTTTGTTTGTTTGTTTGCCTGTATGGGTGACTTTTGTTTCGTTTGTTTATTTTATTTTGGAACCCAATTATCTACATACCTAGCAGCTGCTTTAAAAACACAAATGCAATATAAACAAATAAATAAATTTCTGAGCTAGCATTTGTGTTTTAATAATAATCAAGATATTCAGAGCAATACGTCACAAATATCAATAACACTGGAGTGATGATTGGTAATACGCATAGGGCATATTTTATGATAAATAATCAACTCTTTAAATGTAATCTATATCCATTGTCTTATACAGACAGGCAGGAGATAGGATTTTAAAGCGCCGATTTTCTTCTGTCTTGGTCTAAAATTGCGTTTAACTTGTGCCAATGAAACACGGAAACATTAACGCGTTGGCTTAATCGGGGAGTGACGTACGGTCACAAACTCAAATGGCTGTCGCACTTGGTCGCCATGATATTCGCTGTTTATAATCTAGCATCGCACGTTAGTGCACTAACTACATTACGTAGCCCTGATACGCGTGTACTGGCCGCTATTACGTACGGGGAATATTATGAACGTCACTTCCTCGTTAAACAAGACCAATCCACTTACTTCCCAATCGCATATCAGTGGCGGCCAGTCACTGTGCATGGTCTGAATGGGAAGGGGAAGATATATTTATCTTTAGTTATCGACAACTGCCTGAAGCGGCAAACAAGAAACAACACTTCGACGATGGCCATTTCATGCAAAACAAGATGGCGTCGAGGAAAATAACCTTGACAATTTATCGCGAGGTTACAATAACACATTCATTATTTCAACTTACTGGTTTTAGGTCGTTAGATTCCTGAAAATTCTTGTTGCCATTTGAGTCGATCCATCATTTCAACGTTTAATGTCCACAATCAACTCTGAAATGAAGATATCTACCGCGACAATCTTAGTGAAGTCTAAACACTTCTTTGCGAAAAGCAATATTGATTGAAGACATGTTCTTGTGTCAACTTACCAGTATTTGAAAATTTACCTTAAATTTTAGACGGCAAACGACATGATGGGTGATTTAGCTCTCAGTTTGTGTACCAGGGCGCTTACGCGGAAAATTTGTAAGGCAAATATTAGTCTGCGCAAAGCAACCTAATCTGATATATTTATCTTTAGGTCTACTCAAAATCAGTGCACAACCTCATGTAAATATTACTTTAACTAATTTTTCGACAGATTACTCGATTCAAACATTTACCTATGTTTTGTGTAAGGTCTCTTCTGTCATCAGACATTTTCATGTTTGATCAAGGTCCCCTCAGAATCGTATAAATTAGTTTCTTCATATGACGAAGCCAGGCGGATTACTTCTTACAGGACGAAAACCTGCACGGAGCAGTTCACGAAGGAAAATTTTTGCAAATGGTTTACGATTGCTACTTTCGCCAAACGACCAGTGAAGAAAAAATAGATGCAAGTCCAAAACGTTAACATTTTTAATGGCTGGGAATAGCACAGAGATGTTTCCTTACCATGAAGAAAGAAGCAGTCGTTCCTTTGCGATCGACTTTAGTTCAGTTTCCAAACGTTGGTTGAAGGCAAAACAGCGAGGAAAATTCTAATCATTTAATAGCAAGTTGAGCAAACAGAATCACCTAGTTATAACATTTAACAGTTTCTTTTAGTGAAAACATTGTCAAACTAAAGCTACATAACAACCCTTCCACACATCGTGTTTTATACTCTCAGAAAAGGTGAAGATTTGAGGCTTAACCAGCAGTATTAAATACTGCTTTTAAGCAACGAAAAAGCGATAAGGCTGTCCGGTAGAGAGCGACGACGTTTTAAAATTCTGGTCAAATAGCATAGTTGACATTAATGGGGGCACGGTTGAATAGAAGAAAGCGTAGGAGATGTGTCCATCATCGTTATCATTAAAAGGTTGAGGATGCCATTACCAGAGGCGAAAAGAATAAATGTAAATGAAGAATCCTGCTTCGTTGAATCTAACTAGGTGTAAAACTACCACACACGTGAGATCTCTACGATGTCGGCATCTCTGTTCGAGTAACCAGATACGATAATCCTCTGTAATTTGAAAGATGATTAGGATTACAGACACCCGTGTTTTGAGCTTGATCCGCCTTTATTTTTATGTCGGCAAAAGCGCGCTCAGAGTAGTTGCCAGTTTTTGAATTGCTCCTTTTCCTACGAGTTATTTTTACTCAGAAAACATTACTGAGGGCCGCTGGCAAAACATCCTTACTCAATTTAATGGCATGTTTTTTTCGCGATTCATTTGATGTAGGGAAAATCGAATTCTGTAAACTTTACCAGAAAATTGACTGATCGAAAATTTCCTTTTCCTTTTATAGATAAGAAAGATGTAAAGGCAAACTAGTAATTAAATAAAAAATGAAAGGAAATGGTTGTTTGTTCCGATACTGGGTCGAAGTTAATAATTATTTTGTTTTCATATCCATAAAACGTTCTTAGTTCTCATTCCATTTGCTGTATTTTCCTATTCGTTACACTATATTCCTGGCATAAAATAGCTGAGAATGATGATACTAAGAAGTAAGATGAAGGGTAATTTGAAACATGAAAATTTGTAAATAGTACATGGCCTTCAAATCTTAATCAGTCCTATTATGTCAAGTCTGACACAGTAAAGCATCAAAAAACACTTGTTTTTCTTTTGCCTAAGACAACATATCTTGGATGTGAAGTGAATTACTAGTTTTAGCAGTCTTATCAGTTATGTCAACAGATTGACAGATTTAGATTTAATACACCACAAAACATGTTATTGTTCACAAGCAGTTTGACCTAAACTTAGTTGAAATAATATTTAAATAAGTAAAAAGTCAGTTGCTACTGATACATTATAGTCCGAATATGGCAAGAGGTCCAATTGGTTAGGGGCATTCAACGGGGAAAACGAAGGTGTCTTTGATGAGCAAGCCTGTTAATTCTTTACCTCTAAAAGAAAAACAGGTTTGTAATGGACACCTTGTCAGTCAGTCGTTACAATTTATTTCATGTGGAATGAAAACCACGTTTTTCTGATGAGGTATCACAACTTATCACCCACTCAATGAATTAAGTGCAAAAGGAAGAAAGCTTAATAATCGAAAAATAGTTCGTCTAAATTGAACAAGAAAACCTGATGTGTTTCACTGGATACCATGGAACGAAGGGGCTTTTTTAAGTTCTTCAGAATTGTTTCGCCGACAAAAGATAGTCGAAAGCGCGGAAATCATTTTGCTATTACAGAGAAGGTAATGTTTGCTAACTTGATAAAAGCCTGTCCATCAATTGGCAAAGTTTCTTTATTTCACAATGGAAATCGATGATGAAGATTATTGAACGGGAACGATTTGTCAAATTAAAAATTAATGGCTTGTAGGTCTTTTGAGGCAATGCAGAGTTTAAAAAAACCCAAGAAGGGTTTCCTATCAAGGGGTGGGTAAGTCCCAAGGGAGACGGGAGAGTGCAATGCGGCACTATATACAGCATCAATTTCTTTTTCATCCAATTCTTGTCATGTTTAAATGACCAAGGTAATAAAAGTGAGCGAACTCGATGTCGCATCGTGTTCACTGGCATAATCTTTTTATGAAAATATAACTAGTTGACACTTGTCCTGTTTGCAAAGACACGTTGGATGGAAAACGACGACATTCCAGTATCTATTTTCAGGATTAAAAAAACGATCTACGAAGTAGCTTTTCTTCAAACAGCCGCGACAGATGTTGTAATTCTCTTATATAATTGTCAAACTTTATCATTTCGTCTTAGGTACTCTACGCGCGTATCTTGTATCTAGCGATCAGAAAAAAAAAATTTTACCGATCCTAATTTACAAAGACTGATTTAACATTCAATTGCTGATGTATGTTTCTTATGGCCAGACCATCTATCTCTATCTGACTTTTGCAAAATGCTTTTCTTCAATTGTTGTTAGTTACACCTTTCTGTCATCAACTAGCTTCCTTTTATTTCATGCATACGTCTGTTTATCTACTTTTTCTCTTTTCGTGTAGTCTCCAATTTCAAGCAAGTCTCGTTCCCTCGTGGTGGTCAAATGTCCGTTGCTATCGTGTTCTTCTCACTTTGGACTACCTGCCCATCGCTTCACCTGTTGATATTCCCTACCAGCTAAACCATGGTGGACTGGCGCTTAATTTTCTCATCAGTTTACATCAATCAAAAATGTCGGACACAGAAGTTTGTTCATTATATCGACCATGATCATACGTGTCTAAGTGAAATTTTGAATGTTTTTGGGATTACTGAGTGCGCGTTTAACCTGATTGATATCTTTCCCGACAAAACCCAACAAATTTTCTTGCGCGCGCTTTAGAAAACGAAATGGATGAAAATGCTGAAATGACACAGTTTCCTTGTTTAAAAATGAAGTAGAAAGCTTCACATGAACACCAGCGTTTTCACTTTGTTTTTATTAAGTCTTGACATCGGAATGATATCTTGGACACGGAGACAACGTCTGATACACACTAAAAGCATACCTCTGATAACTTTCGCCGATATTCTGTTTAAAAAGCGCTCAATGCCGTCATATGTTTCACCGAAAATTCTTTTCAATTGTTGAGTAATGAAGTCAAAGAGGATAGTATAAGGCAGTTAGACCAAAGCGAGCAATGAATCTTATCCAATGGGTTAATGGCTGTTTGTTATCATTAACACTGGCAAGTCGTTATATTATATGTAAATAAACATTAGTATTGCGGCTGTTAAACGGCGCTGTTCAAATTTAAAGCGTTTCAACTGATAAGATTTCAAAATCCAATGTTAAAACACAAACTGCTCATGAATATTTTTTGTCGTCGTCTTCAAAAATAGATATTTGAACTCAAAACTAATGACAGGAGCACTAAGAATAAGAGGAAACATTGAAAAAGGAAGGAAAAATAGTTGAAAAGAACAAACAAGGCAGGCAGAAGACAGTCACACTACATTATAACCATCTTTTTTATTCCTTGGTTCAAATATGCAACAATATGTACTGGCAACAATATTTTTACAATGCTTTCTACTACATAGCTATATATGATAACATTAACTTTGTTTTAAGTCAACATTTGTCACTTCTAAACCAAAAACAAATTTGACCCATTTTCACATTATGATTCTCTCTGGCCATCATTAAAACAATTGAACTAGAACTTAATTTTCAGCTAAAATCATCAAGCGATAAGTTATGATTACCTTTTCGATCATTTAATCAGCATCTAGATAAAATCGTCTGATAAAAATTTCTTGTAAGCGAGTAATTTTTCTCTGATTTGCGGACAATCATGAAAAATAAAGTTTGTATATTACAAAACATTGTTTAGAAAATCTACAAAACACATAATATCAGTAAAAATCACCTTTTCTTCAGAGATTGCTCGTTAACTTGACTTGGTGGTGTGTCATTTGTCGTTCACTATTCCATGCCACGTCTACATCAACCAAGCTCATGGCGAGGTGATGGGGTTGCATTTTCTGGCCATCAAAGCTCAATTTGTCTTTTGTTTTGCAAAGTTAGATCTTTACTATTGTCTTCATCTACCGCAAAAAGTCTCAGCAAGTGAGAAATCAAAAAAAACGAGCAGCTGTGAAAGTCATTGCTCTTAAGCAAAGGTAACACTGGTCTGGTCACTTTGTCCTTCACCATTTCAAATGGTTTTTTTCCCCGCTTTACTCTATGCAAGAGTTATGTCAATCTCATTTATCACACTCGAATCACAACGGCAAACAAGTCAAGACATTATCTAGTTACTCCAGTAAACACACCAGTGCAACCTTTAGTCTTGGCTCATCCATTTTATTGACAATTTTGCTTCTTCATTCGTCCAAATATGTACCTTAGCTCAATGGCATGTTAGCCAAGTTGAGGTGAATCGACTATGCCACAACTTAGGTGCTAAATTAACCCCTACAGTGTTTGTGGATGTATTTCTTTATACACTATATACACAAGCTCTCCATGTCGCTTGTATAATATTCAAATATAAACACTACAGTATGACCTAGTGAATGGAATCAAATGCTCACAAACAAGATAGCAATGTGTGTGAAAGCTTAAGATTCTGAACTCGACGTAGCGTGCTTAACGATGGCATAAATAAGAATGTACACGATGTTACATATCCATAGAACCATACATGTTCAGAACAGGGAAATATCCTTACGGGAATTTTATGAATTATTATGAGGAAACAAGGAATGCAAATCCATCGATAGAAAAATCGATAGATCGGAAATAAGGCAACTCAAGGGTTAAGTAAACCATCATAAAAATGACCATACAAAGACAAAATCGGTGAACTAGATAAAACAAATGCGGAAAATGATCAACATTATTAAGGTGTTATGATCGAAATCCCTTACCGTTGTGTTTTAGCTGACAGGCCGATCAAGTAAATAGTAGGTTCATGATTGAAAGTAACATCATTGCACATTTTTAAGTGATAGTTGTACCCTGAAACTTTATACAATGTAGTAGATATAACCCTTTACATAGAACTCTAGCTCATCCCCACGATGATAATAATTAGTCCATGAAGGAATTCCTTCGTGTGAATCTGATTTTGAACGTTGATTACAGGCCATTCGTTTGTGGTAGCATACAGCTTTGGTAATACTGGTTCATACCAGCCATGCTTAAGTTCATATCACTTATGGACGAGGCAGGCAGACCCGTATCCATCGTTTTAGGATATCCTGGTGCCGATGGCGCGAATGTAGATGGATGATATGAAAAATGCATAGGATCATAGGACCTGAAATCACCTTCATGTTCTGGTGCGATAATGTTTTTAATGGCAAATGGATGATTGAAGGAATGAATCCCAGGTCTGTAAGGTCCATATGGGCTTGGCAAAAATCCTGGTGTTGTTAATCCTCTCGGTGGGCCCATATCCATCTTAGGCATCCCTCCCATGGATGGAAAAGTATCCGGTCTTGGTAATTGGGATAAATTTGGCTTTCTGTCGGCTTTAAATCTTTTTTGTCGTCGTAAATAACAACCATTTTCAAACATGTTGCCAGCGTCTGGATGCAGAGTCCAGAAGCTTCCTTTCCCTGGTTTGTCAGGCGATCTTGGTACTTTGACAAAACAGTCATTAAAAGACAAACTATGCCGGATTGAATTCTGCCATCTCTGTTGATTTTGTCGATAATAAGGAAACAAATCCATAATAAACTGATAAATTTCGCTTAGAGTGACCATTTTTGTAGGCGCATTCTGTATGCTCATCGTTATTAAAGAAATGTATGAATACGGTGGCTTTGCATGTTGATAACTTCTTTTATACGTTGATGATCCTGCATTTTGTTTGTTACTTGGATTGTTCATATCTTCATCTGGTGAACTACTTGCTGGGGCTAATTCGGTCATTTGTCCTCCAACAACAGGCTTTACATCGTATTCGGATACCATGGGATCTTGTGGCTGCAGAGCCGCCTGAATATTATCCAACGTACGCACTGAATCCATGCCAGGCAAATAAAACCAGCCAACGTGTGTGATGATCACTGCTATTTGTTGATTTTCTCGTTAAGTCGATCTTGGCAAATTTGATGTTTGCTATGTCAATGTAACCAAGTCACTTGGCTTGAATGAGTATAGTAACACTTTAGTAGTTCGTCTTTTAATTCTTGTGTCCTCAACTCACAGCGCGTAAGCAATGATCGCTTATTGTTCGGCCATGTCCTCTTTTGTCAATCAAGACAGCGCGTGACCACGCCTTTCCTTTTGTTTCATCGCCATTACTGATTGCTCATTGGACAATTTTATTGACAGTTCGCCACCAGTGCCGCTATTTAAGCCTCCCTTGCTCCCCTCTTCAAAGGGGGATGGCGGGGCAAATGCTGGAGACGTGAAAAACAAAGTTTGCTTTATGGATAAAATATAAATTTTAATTTTACGAACAAAAGTGATCATCTGACGGAGAAAAAATATGATAGCCTAGGTCTTACAAAAGGTGATAACCAGTATCTGTTTTGTTGACTATGGTTAGAAAGTTCCTTGTCTGTGAAGTATTCTGACCTGAGTGATAAAAAATTGGGGCAGCATGTCTAGATTTCGTATGCACACACAAAGCGACAAAGAAAAGCAATCTGAGAGGGCTTTGTTTACGATGACTTGTCAAAACGTTGATCGA
This sequence comes from Chironex yamaguchii, assembly GCA_024741275.1. NCBI lineage: Eukaryota > Metazoa > Cnidaria > Cubozoa > Chirodropida > Chirodropidae > Chironex > Chironex yamaguchii. Next base: position 11,784 of record JANTCA010036685.1, read on the forward strand.
TAGTCCTTTCACTACATGTCCTCACAAATAAGCACTCAAATTAAACAAAGAAAAAACAGAGAAATCCCTGGCTCGACTTTTACTACAGGTATTGTAATTAGCGGCAAATGCTATCCTTTAATGGTGGATCACACGACAAGATCTGACTTCGTCTCAAAAAATCTTCTCATAGACCGTGCAGTTGAGAAAAGACAAAAGAAGGCATTTCAGTGATGTGTCGTTGTCAGATTGTAACTCGAGGTAAAAGCGCTTTGAAATCAGGTGCTAATAGCAAGTGCCCAACATGATCGACAATTTTAGCTTTAGAATTTAGCTTCGTTTCATGTTCATTAATGACAGCCAGTCATTCTACGATATATCTTGAAGCTGATCCAGGCAAACCTACAAGAATATCTTTCCACATTTGTAAACAAACTTGAATGTGGCTGGGTACACAATCGAATCTATAAAGAGCTTTTTTAATCAAGTTGGCACTCAAATTCGAGAATGAGTTAGGGAAACAATAAAAAATGCAGCTTAAATAAGGATTTGGAAACAACTTCAAACAAAATATCTATTATTTACATGAGTAGTAATTAACCCGTACACTAAAATCAAAGATTTAAATCCCTTCAGGCGAATACATTACGCTCCATTTTACCGGTCTCAAACAAACTTTGAACAGCATGGATTGACCGACCCGTAACCTAACATTTTTTTCTCAAAGTTTGTCACATTATGTACATGAAGCATCGTCATGTTTGACAACAAGATGTCATAAAATGATGATCTATTTACCTTAAGCAATGTATCATCATCTGTAGTTGAACATTAACTGGTCTCACTTTGTGTTCGAGTATCTGTTTTCACGTGTTGCTCAACAAAACCACGCTCCTGTTTTCAAAACGTACTCACGTAGTACACACCTTCAATCCTTGTAATTTCTTCTGCACACGCTTCGTTTCTATCACTGGTTTGGCCATGATCCCATTCTTCACGTTCCCTCAATCTCAACCATCGTAGATTTTGTCTTGAGGGTGTGCCATCTGATCTTGGTCATCAGTTCCTAGCACCGTTTTCACGCTTTTCTGTGACAACATTCAATGATGGATACAAGGTGATAATTTGGATGCAAAGTGCAAAATTCTACGTTGTATCAGACGAGACGCTTGTTTCTTGAAACATTTTTGACACTTCGTCACTACACCATAATACACCATAGGGCTCCCCTACGCATTGAGGATGATCTGATAATAGCAGTGTTACCTTTAGGTAATTATCTTAGGACCAAGCAGTATCAACAGTTTGCATTTTACACAGGCTATGGACTAGAGATTTTAACATGTCACAAAAACAAAATATTTGTCCAACAAACCACTCCATCTCCTGTGTCACATTGGACATTGATCACAACTAATGCACTTTTTAAAAATGATGGACAAAGGGCTGTTAGTTTGGTGTTTAATTTTGCAATATTTTTGAAACTACGACGGTATCCCTCTCTTTCTCCTTTAAGCTTCACGTTTGTTGAGATCCAAATCAGCCGAGAGCACTGTTTATCAGGTACAAGTTAACGTTTGAGTTTCAATTCGTTAAGCAAATAACCTCACTCCTATTCTCAGCTTACTCTAGGTTATGGTTTAGAACAGTGAAGTCTAAATATTTGCAGTCGTTTTAAGATCAAGGGAAAACATTTGGTCAACGTTATCACTTTCCCCGTTATTGATCAAACGCAGAACATTTGCGAGAAATGGCGCGATTCTTCGTGCATGCGTTGATTCCCAGACGACAAAAACCAATTCCTCGTTCGTGTGTATAAGATGAAACCATTGGTAATGTGGAGCGTACATTAATGGTATGGCTAAGTCGTTGAGGTGTAATGGTGATAATTTAAGGGGTCTCTTACTTGCTCTGAGTCCACTTGAATGTGTCATGGTGTTAGTTTGGATTACAAATATGTAGGAAGCAGCACCCAGCAGAGAAAGTGCAGTTCGATTAATTATTAAACAGAGTACTCCTTGGATTATTATAAATTTTGTAATAAACAATGCCTTCAAACAATAACAAAAGTTAACGAGATGGCATGCATCATCCCATGGTAAGGAGTGCACCAAGGTTAACTACTTGTTGGCTCTTTTTGGCCATTTAGTTATGATTTTATTTCATGCCGCTATTTCGGACAGTTAATTCATAGTAAAGCTTCTATACTCTGGTGATAAATTTAAACAAAAAGTTTTTACCTAAAACAGATTTGTCGAAAAGAGCATGAGACACAAGACTTAAGAGTTTATAAGTTTAGTATGATTACGAAAATATAACTTTAGTGACTTTAGGTTCTAGTTTCGCTATAAACCTTGTGAAAACGTTAGTTGATTAAATAGATTTTACGAAGTCGGGTTTTTTTCTAAAAAAGATAAAAGAAAGTTTGAGAGTGAATGACTCTTGAAATGCCAAATTCTTGCTTGAATGGTGACGTCGTATTATAATAAGTCCCTTCAAGTAGGCAATTTGAACATTTTGCATTGCGTTCGGTGTTCCGTTTCAGGTGGAACGCGTCATAGTAGCCCTATAAACTGTCACCTGGTAGTCGCACACCCATCAAGGGCATGAGTGGTCAGCGAGTGGCACTTCTTCCTGTGCTTGGGTTGATTTGTACATGCCACCGCTCCCATCGTCATCCATGTTGTGATGTTGCTCAGCCGTGTGGTTCGTGGTCTTCCTCTACACCTCTTCCCCTCAACCTTTCCCTCCAGTAAGCTTTTCTGCAACCCTCCTTTCCTGATAAGATGCCCAAAATAACTGCATTTATGCTTCTTAAAGTTGACTAACAACTTTCTACTGGTCTTTGCCCTTTGCAGTACCTCCTCATTCTTGATATGCTCCACATAACTTATTTTTAACATTTTCCTATAAAGCCACATTTCAAAAGCTTCTATTCTGCTGCATGCTTCTTTATTCAGCGTCCACGTCTCTGCCCCATACAGGAGTGTGGAAAGTATGTAGCATTTCAGCAGCCTTTTTCTTGTTTCTAGTTTCAGTTAAACTAAATTACTATAAACATAACTCCACAAGAAAGAATTAATAGTTAGCAATTCAAAAAATCTTAAAAAGTAATTCCAATACTGACAAGGGTTTTGGAAACTGGAAGGATATCCACATACGCCTTGGCGTAAGACGGGGAAGTTATTCCGTTTCAGGTGTAACAGCATTATTCAATCATGTTTGAGTATGAAGGGCTCCTGAAATTGAAACATTTGGTATCGTCCAGAGAGGCCATGGAGTTTTGTAAATCTTTCTGTATATAAAATGGATAAAACAGCCCGAACTGAAATGTTATTTAAATGTCGATGGCTTTTGGAGCAATCACTTGCTAATGAACTTCATCACCAATCCTGAGCAGAACGGTCATGATACATAAGTCTTGATAGAATTAACGAGAGAGTTTTCTTAAATATTAAGCATGTACTTGTTTTGTATTTGCATCACAATTAAAAAAAGGATTGCAGACAGAAGATAGTCCAAAGAAAATGTCAACTTGACAATCCAATTCGCTTTCGTTTGCCATGTTTAAATATGATTTTTGTTTATACTGGCATGAGACAATCCACTAGAAATGTCTTTATGTCTTTCATTGCCTGCGTAGGGTTTAAGTTTGTCTAAAAAATTTGACGTTGGTCATTTGTATAGTATAGTTAAGTACTTAGTTAGTTTAAAAGCTGGTGACTTCAGCAAATGTTGGTGAACTTTACACCGCAAATATTGTGCTTGGACACAGCTAATGATCACAATGTTAACATATGTGTTGTTGTTCGATAAACCTTATTCAAAGATGGAAAATCTTTCTAAAACCGCGTCCTCGAAGAGGGGGTTGAGGTGCTAAAGCATTAAATACGTAATGGTCACAATTTGCCTTGCTGGCACACGTTTGGTTTTATTTCACGTCGTAAATGGGAGTTTGGGTCAAGAGAGGAGATGAAAATAGACACTGATTGTTGAAAGTGATCGCGGCAGGAAGATTAAGTTAGTTTTGATCTTTACGCCAAGTCTTTTCTGACCACTTGTGTTAGTTCAGTTGGCTTTTCATCATTAGCAGTTTCTGTAGTGACTCAATTTCGCTTATTCAACTTCTTTCACGTCTGCCTTCTGCTCGGCTTTTTCATATCTCTGACGAGTGTTAAGTAAACGTTTCCTTTGTTCATCCGTCCCATCAGCAGAACCTCGTGTTTTTGTAAGAATGAAAAAGCGTACACAGAAACGGATGTTTGAACAAGCGACAAGAACGTGTTTGTAGAACATTGTGCCTACCATAGGAAAAGAACATAAAATGGATTGATTTGCATGATTTGCCATAAATTGGTTCGTCGAAGGATATTCTCAGAACCGAATAGATAAACCTCAACATTTACTCTGCAAAAGTCATAGCGTTTTCCTTTCAAAACATTTATGAGCCGAATTCTGTTCACAATCCGCCTTTACAGTGAAGCTAATTACTGCGGAGTTTAGTTTCGAGTATGTGCAAGCCTGCACAAATTGCTAAAACGTTCCGAATCGTTTTTGCGTTGCCTCGATTACTTTTCAATCAGCACGGTTTAAACCGTGGTTTCAATTTGTCAAAAAAACTAATTTTTATCCTTATCAAGTCAATAAGGTGATTTGTATCTCGATTCATCAAATAAAATTATTTTTCTTTCACTCTTTTCAATAATGATTTTTAGGACAGTTCTTTTGACCAAGCTTTTTCAAGCAGAACAATACCATGTCAGGTTGATCACACACTTCTAGCAATTTGATGCGGATAAGAAAAATGGGGCTTGTTTGTGAGGACTAAGCCTTAGGATTTCAAGGGTTGATCTTATAGCTTTACATTATTTTCGTTCAGCTTAGGGCTTTTGTCTACTCAAACCTGATCTAATGTCTGGTTTATGGTTTTCTTTTAAAAGATCTGTTGCCGACAGAAAGTTTAATTACCATTGATTGTTTTTATCGAATAATAACACTGGATGTCGAGCTGTAGAAAGGCAACGCAAGCAGAAAATTCAGCTGGGATACCCAATGCTTTTGAGCAGTATCACCTGGCACGCGATTGTGTCCTTTCATAATACAGGCATCTATTTTAAAGGTATGATCCAGTATGTGATCATCTTTAGTGAATCTGATTGTCTAACTTTCTTTAAAGTGTCTGTTTGTCCAACTGTTTACCCTTTTCTTGACATGTTTTATTCTCTATGGCAAATTTTGCGATCAAACAAAAAGCCTTTCTAAATATCTCTCAAGAAATAGTCGATCTTTGACACTTCATAATCGCATTAATTAGGATTGACCAACCCTCAGCTTGCAGCAGCAACTCTGGAAATGTCAAAAAGCCAAAAAAAAAGAAGACAAGAGAAGATACTAATGAAAAGCGATGTCACTGTTTGCAAACACAGCCAACAACATGAATTGAATATTCAAATTGTCAGCAAGTGCTTAATCCCGAGTCTGTTATCGATGGACGGGTTAACACTTTTGCCATATCCAGACATACCTTCTCAGTAATAAGGGGTTTGGCCATTTTGATAGTATGCCCAAGCATGGCAGGAGGTATAATTAACGCATAACTTAAAACTTAAAGCCATGGAATGTTACAACTAATTTTGCCCAAGTTCAGCTGTAAGAAATTCCAACTGAGCGCTTACTATGTACTACTAACATGCAGTTAAAATTCTTTGAAATCCACCTGAGTAAGTTGGTAATAAATGATTTAGGAGATTGTATCCAGTGTTTTGACGCTAGGTTGTCATGCATACAACTTTTTCATTTCCAAGTTTTATGACTTTATTTGAAGCTGATTCACTAAGAGAAATTTTGATGAGCCCCAAACTCTTAGTTTAATCAACTTTTGGCTACATATGTTAACTTGTTGGACCTGCAATTCTGATGTGTACCAGTTAAGCACCAAATGCTTCATATACCTGTTGATTTTATGGAGTTGTGAAAACAGATTGCAGAACGTTAATCAATGACTCAGTTTACGTGCAAATAGAAAGCAGGACCGTAGTTGGTCTTTGAAAGATTGAGGAGGTGTGTGTGTGTGTGTGTGGGGGGGGGGAATCGTCTGCCAAAAACTTGGTTCGTCAGTTACCTCTTCATTTCGTAATGCTTAAGCCAAAAGTAATGTTGCAAAACAGGACATAGAAACCAGCTAACCCGAAAATCATTATTTGTAATTGACAATTGTTAACAGAGAGTTTTTGAAAATGTTAGTTTGCGAAATTTTGAGGGGGGGAATAGCCCTCCCTGCCCTCCCTGCCCTCCTGACGACTACGGCCCTGCGAAGTGTAGCCTATCAGTAAATGAGGATATGCCTCACATCTTTATGGATCCGAAGACACAAAAGGAATACTTTCAGCACTGGCTGAAATGAAGCCATGACTATTTACAAGGAGTACTGTAAAACTGGTTGATGAGAGAGAACTGACAGGCACACAGTTACATGTATTATATGTTGTAAGACAAGAGAGCTGGATTGCAACAATATTCCATTTGAAAGCAATTAGTTTGTTTTTCAGTGACAAATTTAATGTTGTCCTGAATGACTATTGCATCACTAGAAAGGATAAAGAACTTGATGCTGAGACTTTAGATGCTGTATCGATTGACTTTATGACCATAAGGTATGATTGCATTTCTTATCTAACCGGTTCCTTGATTGATAAACAGGGAATCCAGTTCACGGTTAAAGTAGTTTACGCCATAGCAACCAAGGCTTGATCTCCTGGCTTCCTTTGCACTACCAGTACAATTGTTAAAATGTCCTTCTGCATAGGGATACTCAAATTGTTTCTGAGTACAATATTATTATTGACTATTCAAAACTCTATGTATAAAGATATTGAAGTATGACCCCTCCGATAATACGTATGTATGTTGAATAAAGAAAAATGGAGCGTTTCCCTACACAAATACCGTATTTCATCTAGTTATAGAGCCCGCCAATCATTAAACCCCCAGTTTTAGTGTTCTAAGTTCATTATAGACCCTTTCTATCTTTGGATCAAAAAGATTTGATTTCAAGTCGGGATATGTAAAGGGAGTATTTTTACTATTTCGATAACCTAGAAGAGGTTTCGGATGCGTCTTTCCTTCTCCAAATAGTCTCTTCCCACAAATCACTTTTGATTCATTTGATTCCTGTGCAATTACGTTACCCGTTGAAAATTCTCAAGACGACAAAATATAATAGTTTAGAGAAATGAACAGCGAGAGACAAATGCACAACATCTGAGGGAACAACTTGGCATTCTTGAATGAGTTTTCTCTTGAAATTTGTGACCACTGAGTCAGAGCAGGACATGTGCCACTGAACACTTTCATATTGATTATGATTTGGACTCAAATGTCGAAGTGTATCGAATTGAAACTGAAAATATACTTTTAAAATATTTAAAGGTATATCTGGCAAATTCCATATGCTATTTTTGTACAGCCTCATTCTGGAAGTTGAGTGCCTCTCCCAACTTAAGATTACCTCCAATTCAAGATGTTCCCTTTTAGGTGCCATTTACTAACAGTAGAAAGGTTTATAATAAGTGGAAATGTGGTATTAAATTATGCTCTTTCCAAGGCACGATTAACCTACAGAACATTCTCTGTCATTTTCATTCGTTTACAAGCATTTATTTGCAAGAGGTATTGAACCCACCTCCCCCGGGGCACTTTAATGATGTTTTAAATAGTGCTTTCATCATCACTATATATTACATGCAGTGTATGCAATTTCTTAATTCGAGTCCAGTCCTGTTTTTTGTGATCTACCTTCAGAAAGCTTCTGTTTGGTGTTGGAGTGAGAGGTGCCTTCACTTGAAAAGTAGAAGGTGACATATAAAACTCATTCCAAATAAATGAAAAGTCGACACCATGCTGCATGAAATTGTTATGTCTTTAGCGGTAAAATAAAGTGGAGAGCATATTGTGGTTGTAGCATTAGCCCTGTGTAAGTCATATTTCGATCAAAATACTGCGTGATAGGAGCCATAATGTGCTCTGGGCTGCTGTTAGCGAAGACCTGATATGTTTCTACAATGTCTTAGGGAAATCCACCATTAATAATTTGACCGGCATTATTCTTGTGTATACTTTCAAGCTTAACACACGCTTTGCACCATTCCAAAATAATATAGTCTTTTATAGTGGATAAGCACTTTGCTATCAGAAGAACTCCCTTTTAACTACGTACGCCGCAAATGTTTTCCTGTCCTCGTGAAAATCCACTGTGTCGAGTAAAATGGCGCCTTTCTATTTGCCTCAATGGTTGCCGCAGTCGTATAGCACCTATGAAAGACATAAGACGGTGTCTATACAAATAGTGATAGAATTTACATAGCACATCCATGTACATTGATCAAAACAAGTTGACGAAGATGTAGCGCAAAAAATATATGTATATATAAATATATCTGAAAGTCCTTCACAAAATCTTTGTGCCGTGATGGCACGGAGGTTTGAGTGTCGGCTTTTTAGTCTGAGGGTTACCAGTTCGAGCCCGGTCGGCTCCCACTTAGTGCAGCTATTGTGGTAATGCCCACTCTTAACAAATATGTAAAAAGCACTGTGTCTGTTGAGGTGTTATTATTGTATATATATATGACAAGAGCTCAATCATCCATGTTT
>JANTCA010036696.1:0-20409 GCA_024741275.1 Chironex yamaguchii
GTTTTGCTACATGTTTTGTATAAATAGGTTGCCATATACATATACTTTCCTTTCTGACGTTTCATACTCTGAGGAGTTTCAGACGAAGAAAGCTTTTAAGTATGATTTTAGCGCAATGTCGCAAATTTTCAAGGCGATTTTCATGTTTTATAACTATACACTTCATGCAGATTCTTATTCGGCTCACGTATTAATGATTGATTTATTTTGTACTTTATGTTTAAGCTTAAGGAGGGCATGACTTAAGCCTTGTAGGTCGAAAATTCGCGGATTGATCGTTATCTTTTTCAAAAGGGTGGTAAAGTTGCAAATTCGTTTTATCTTAAGGAGGGCAAGGTCTGTCAAATTTTCGTGGCACAAGTCCGTACAAAATTTTGTATTTCGTAAAACTCGTAAATATACGTACTGAACGGTATTTTAACTGGCTCCGTGATCGATATAAGTCAGTTAGACTTTATTTAACTCTGTTTAAGGCTAGGATGTTACAATATATTTTCAACACGAGTGAGAACTGCTTTTGATTTGCACCGCAACTAATAGTTAAGATATTAATCAACCCACTATGAAGAAAGGATGTTTTTGAACATTCATAGCTTTTGTTGTTGATTACTTTCCTTTCTCGAATAGCACACATTTTAGAAGAATGTGCGTCTAATTTGTAATTTAGAAGTTCATCGTGCTTATTAACACTTGGTTATGTTTGTGAAATCGCAGGTGGAGCAGCATTGGACCTGAAGCAAGTCCAGCCGAAACCATGCAAATGGATTCTAGATATGACTTGGCTCAATTTGGTGGAACTCAGCAAACTTCCACAGTTTTCGGACATATTAAACCAGGTTTGGTTTCATATTGAATTTTCTACACTGATGATGTAGAGATATAATACTGTAAAAGGTACTAACACTGAACTTGTAGCGTGAAACCGTATCGTAACTAGTGCAGACAACACGAATCAACGACTGAGTTTGATATCATAAATTCAGTATTTTTGTCTATCAAGGTATTTGGGCGCATTGGCGTGAACCTTATCTTGTGCAGATCACGGTAGCAACTTTATCAACTACTGTCAACTATAGTTATTAGTGTTTAACGACTTTGTATATCTTAAATTTGAACGTCCTTAGTTCTCTTTCTTCTAATAGTCGTCGAATCAAAGCAATATTTTTTATGGAAACATTTTACCCAATTGTTGCTGTTTGATACAAAGTTGCTGGCCAGTGACACAACTTTGTACTTTCCTTCAAAATCCTTTCTAGCAACAACTGAGCATGCGTGATGCATATTTTCGTTTTGCCTCTCTTTGTGTACTTCTAAATGTCCTGATCTGTGGTTTGTTTCTGTAGCAATCAATAGTCTGGATTCAAGATTTAGATTTTTCACATGGTTAAAAAGACCATCAGACAAATTAGAAATTCAGTAATTTTGAAATGTTTCTATTGTGCCCATTTACTTAATTGAGCACCTGTATTTATGTTCATGAAGCTTGAATTTAAACTTGTCCTTCACTTAGATTGCCAGGAATGAAAAACAGTGGAAGGTTTGGTTTGATAAAGAAGCTCCAGAAGAGGCGGACATCCCTGACGGTTACAGTCAATCCCTTGATACATTTAGAAAACTTTTGCTAATCAGGTAACACAGCACACTCTTACACATACCTTGTTGATCTTGCCATTCGCGTAAAAATGACGGAAAGTAGATAATCAGGGACCCTTATATATTTTGTTGATTAAGGCGTCTTTTGAATGAAAAGAAAGTGAAAAGGTCTGTCAGCCGGAGTTTAAACTCAAGCTATCATATTAGGCCATTATATGAAGCCGTCATATTAGGCCATCATATTAGGCCATCATATTAGGCAATCATGTTAGGCAATCATATTAGGCCGTCATATTAGGCCGTCATATTAGGCCATCATATTAGGCCGTCATATTAGGTCGTCATATTAGGCCATCGTATTAGGCCATCGGCTCAGATATTGGTGTAGTGTTTTGATAAATTGATTATTTCCTATATCGGAACTTATCGCATCACGCCTTATCCAATCATTTCTTGATCCGTACCTGAAGCAAGAAGCCTCTTTGAGGCAAATTCCCCGTCTCTATTGCCTCAGAATTCACAGAAGATGTGGCATTTCTGGAGGATAAATATGTGTGTTTTTACTTCATGTGATACCCTCTTGAAAAGTTGAATACACTTGAACTTGTTCTAATTTTCGCGGAGTCTTTTTTGAATTTGGAAGGGCCTGAGTACATATATACCATAATAGAAATTGTACTCGAGCCGACTAATTTATTTGCAAAGAATATGATATGTTGCTTACGTATAAACTTAGTTTAGTGATTGAACTGTGGATAGACATTTGTGCAAAACATACATTCTCTCAAATATTGCTTAGAAGCGTAGTGAATCATGAACCAGATTTAGTTAACAAAATTTCAAACACTAGTGTGATATGATTTCGAGCACTAGTGTATCATGGTTTCAAACTACTAGTGTACACCAGTTTCAATATCTCGTAAAACATGGTTTCAAACGCTAGTTTAACGCGGTTTCAAACACAGGTGTACCACGGTTTCAAACAATTGCGTACCACGGTTTCAAGGACTATTTTACCAAGGTTTCAAGCAGTAGTGTATCATGGTTTCAAACACTAGTGTTTTACATTTCAAACACTAGTGTTTTACATTTCAAACACTAGTGTATCACGTTTTCAAGCAAAGATCGTTTTGACTAACGAATGATAGAATTTTATTCCATCGAAAGACCAATGTCATATACGAAATTACGTGTCCTGGATATTTAGTAGTGTTTATTGGGAAAACCATCCATTGCATCATCTTTCGCATGATTAAACGTGGTTCACGAGACAATCATACAATCTTTCAACACTTACTTCATTACCTTGTTTTATACTGTAAGTGTTAAGTTATAGCATGCTTTTTCTCTGTCGAATTAGAAAAGTAGGTTGACTCTCTCGTGGCTTGATCACGACGATGAGTTACGACTGAACACATATTTACTTGACTGAGCTTACAAAGCTGACCATTCGATCGAAACTCGATTTGCAAACAGTATGCAATTTTCGTAAGAACCATTAAGGTCTCTGCTACTATTAAGGTTCATTTTGAACTATTGTCACCGATGATGTGGCTGTTTTAGTGATAGGGATGGGGCAAATTAAAAGACTTGTTCCCAAAGCTACTTATTTCATTACCCCCTCTTGATTTACCTTGCTCTATTTTATTTCACCAGATCGTGGTGTCCTGACCGTACTATATCCCAGGCACGCAAATACATCGAAGAATCCCTTGGAAAAGAATATGCTGAAGGGGTAATCCTGGATTTGATGAGAACATTTGAAGAAAGTGATCCACGGACTCCTTTGGTATGCTTTTTGTCAATGGGTTCAGATCCGACGGCGAATATAGAACAACTTGCAAAGAGACTTAAGCTAGGTACTTGGCTTCCAACGATTTATTATTCACATTATTTAGAAGTACTGTTATTTAAAATTGCTTACGATCAGATACAGTAAATCTAATACCGTAGTCTCTCTTGTTATTCCCGCTGTGGGTTTATTGATTCAACCTCCTAATTGAATGCGGAATTATTAGCGAGGCGGGATTAATGTTTCAATGTGCTTTTAGATTTTCAAGACGGGAATAAACCAAGAAAGTAGTCTTCTTTTTGGGAGAGGAAAGATTTCAATATCAAAATTTATATAGCCATATCTTAAAAAACTAGAATATGAAATGAATATAACAACTGAAGTTTCACACGTTTTTGTATTCTAATTTCTATCTCTGTCATTTATGATAATTTCATCTCAAAACTGACGTCAATATTTTCCTCCTTGCCTTGTTCTTGGTCTTTGTACCCCACTGGTAAACTCACTGTTGTTGTCAAGGTGCTGCAATGAATGTTCGAAATTCTAAGCACATTTACAATGGATTGGTTTCTATACTTTCATCAAACCTGCCTGGGGGACTATCAGAGTGTCAGGATTGATTTTTCAAGGTAGGAAACATAGGCAAGAATATTAGAGAGGGTGGGAGTACAAGATCTCGTAAATCTTGTAAATAGTGAGGACAAGTGGCAAGACAGCACAACAGGTGGACCATCAGGACAACAGAATGGACACCTCGCGAGCAAAGAAGATCAAGAGGAAGGCCAAGAACAAGATGGAGGGATGATCTGATACTCCACTTGGTTCACGCAGTGGAGTATCAGATCATCCCTCCATCTTGGCAGCAGATAGCCCAGAAAAGAAAAGGATGGTTAGAGTGAACGGAGAGATTCCTGGTAGAGCGATTGCAACCCTTATTGATTGATTGAAATCTGCTAGTATTGATTTCTGTCCTCTTAGAATTTCATAATCTTCAAATGAAGACAGGTGGATGGAGTTGATGTATTATGTACATAGTAAAGAACTGTTTATGTAACTAGACGGTTTTGCAAATTTTTATTGAAATACACGGTTTTGATCATGCGGAATTGTTTGATGAAAGCAGATCTACCTTTTAGGAATAGTCACCCTTTGTAATCTGTTTCAACCTAAAAGTACTATATCCAGCGACATGTGTTGGCCAAAGAATAAGGAAGTAATGAGTAAATATGAGTGTGGAGATCTTGGTTCAATCCTCCTCTCAGATCGTTATACTATGGTAAATGTTTCTAATAACTGTCACGGTTATTTTTGTGTAAAATATTTCGTAGTTTAGTGGATAGTAGTTGGCAATTAGCAGCTTTAATGCAAATTGTTTACTTCTTTCTTGCTTCTAGATTGCCGTGCTGTTTCAATGGGACAAGGACAAGAAATTCATGCACGACGATTGCTAAGTCAATTTATGCAAGGGGTATGGCAGTGATGTTACTTTTTTCAGTCACTTGTAAGGACAAGAGTTCATCCCTCTTAATGGAGCACTATTTGATTTCCATATAGGATTGAAAATTTAACCTTTACTTTGTTAGCATTGCTTTTGCGATCTCTAATATCTCTATATACAATATGTAAAGTTACAATATCATTTATTTGCCTTTACAGGGAGGCTGGGTCCTACTTCAAAACTGCCATCTTGGTTTGCCTTTTATGGATGAACTGATGGACACGATAATAGAAACTGAATCAGTTCATAGCGATTTTCGTCTTTGGGTGACAACTGAAGTTCATCCACAGTTTCCCATCAGTTTGTTGCAAATGTCCATAAAATTTACCAATGAGCCACCCCGAGGACTGAAGGCCGGCTTAAAGAGAACGTATACAGGTACGTACATTTTGATTCCAAAACTTAAAATACGACAGTAGTAATGTGCAGGACACTCATCAATGTATTGAATTAAGGGATTCTTTATTACACCTTTTATGGTGGTTGATATTCCAACGGCAAAAGAATCTGAAATAATTTCCTCTTCTTCTTTCCTTACAATAATGTTTGTCAGTTACCATTCTAAGGTCTCTAGTCTCATTATGATATATCGTTTCTTTTGTCAAATTCACTATCATTTCATTGTCTTTCATTTGTTACAGGGATTCCTCAAGACCAACTTGACATTATTAATCTCCCTCAGTGGAAACCGATGTTGTACGCGGTTGCCTTCTTGCATACAACTGTCCAGGAGAGGAGAAAATACGGTCCCCTTGGCTGGAACATTCCTTACGAGTTTAATCAGGCCGATTTCTCATCAAGTGTACAGTTCATTCAAAATCATTTAGACGACATGGATATCAAGAAGGGCGTATCGTGGAATACAGTCAGGTATATGATCGGCGAGGTTCAGTATGGAGGAAGAGTCACTGATGACTACGACAAACGTCTTTTAAACACGTTTGCCAGGGTAAGTTCTTGAATTACGACGTAAACACGTAATCATAAACCCGTAGACATAGTTGTCGATGTTGTTGCCAGACAGAAAATCTTTTGAAAAGCAAGATCTGTTTACGATATGAGGTAAGTATCACATGACTCAGGCCTCGTAGGCTGGAAATTCTCGGAAGGATCGTTCTCCTCTTCAAAAGGGCAGTAAACTACTTTTACTAATTTTACTTCTCGTGTGTTATACACCGGCCCCACAACAATAAATTACCGTAAATCAAATCTCTAGGTGTGTCTTTTGGCTCAGTGGACAGGCATAAACAATCTTATCAGTCTTGAGTACCTTAAATCTCTAAAGCAATAATTAAACTGGACGAACTTTATTATTTTTGTGACGTGTTGGCGAAAGGATAGTTGTCTCCGAAGACAGTTGCACCGGATTTATTCTTTATATTTAGAGCACACTTGCCCCATTGTATTTGATTATCTCACTTTGTTGCATAGCATCGTAAGATAGTATTTTAGAAGGAACAACATTGGGAAGACAGTTCCACAGAGTGTCACTATGCTAATCATCATATACTCAATATAGTCAAGTCGGTGCTAAGAAACGAGTCACATACACTCGGAAAAACTTTCACAGTTTGGTCCTAGTTCTCTACAGTAACCCCATGGCACTTAATCATTATGAACTATTATGAATTATTATGAATTATTATGAATCATTATGAATTATTATGAATTATTATGAACTATTATGAATTGTTATGAATTATTTAATATTATTATGAATTTTTTAGTTCCCTTTTATCTGTGTAGCTTGATAAATAACCAGTTTACTTCAAACATTTGACAGACATTGAGAACAGTGTTCACCTTTTCTTAGCTAGTACTATTGGATTAACAAGTATCGTCATTCTTGTATCATAGATACTTGTGATAATGGGTTTCGCGTCCTCCCCTAGTAAGTTTTCACTACTTTTAGGTCATTATTATAATCGCTGTTATAGAATTTATAGCCAACGAGGACCTTTGAGAAATCAATCTTGTTAACAACAGTGCGCTTATAAACATACATTTCAACTATTCATTGTCACAGCAAACGCACCCAAATTGTATAGATACTTATAATGTGGTTGAATTATTTTTATTATTTGGATATTGGTGATGATGATGATTCTGAAAATTATAGCGTTGGCTATGGGTTATGTTGAAGATGAATGATAATGAGGCTAATAAGGATAATGTTGCTGCTGTGAATGATGATTGTGGTGATGATGAGAAGGGCGATGATAGCCGTAAGGAGAGGGAGGAAGATTATTATTATTATGATGATGATAATAATAATAATAATAATAATGTTGATGATAGTGTTGTTCGTGGTAGGGTAGATGACAGTGACTATGTTAACGGTGATTATGGTGATGGCAGCGATGTTGATGATAACGACAAGGACAATGATATGCCAGTAATAGGTATGGAGATAATAGTAACCCCGACTATTTTATTCATCGTTTTGCACGATAACAGTCGTCATTGCATATTTTATTTTGATTTCCGATTTAGGTATGGTTCAGTGAAAACATGTTTCTAACTAGCTTTAACTTCTATAAAGGATATACAATTCCAAAGTGCGCCAGTGTTACTCAGTACATCGATGCTATTGACCTCCTTTCTTCTGTCGACACTCCAGAGGTCTTCGGCCTTCACCCGAATGCAGATATTACGTATGTTTGTTGTCTAATCCATTTTATGTTGACTTGTTGTTATATTTAAGGTTAATATTAACAAGTAACGCACATTGATCAACTTTGTTACTTTCACCAAGGCATGTATTTATTTTCGTTTGACTCTCTGTCTTCTGTCTGCCTCTTAACAACATAACTAATTAATCTATGGACAAATTTTGACTTTTTGTCTCAGGTAATGTCCAAATTGGGTCACCGAATAAGCGATTAAATTTTTGGGATCATTTGAGTCGTCCTCTGGATTCATTAACCTCAACTATTCGAATGACCTCATTTAATTTTAGTTGCCAGGGGAAGCCCCAGTGGGACCGTTGTAAGTGCTATATTTAGCAATGACGTTTCGTAACACTTTGGCTATTCCGGAAATGCTGATGGGGAAAATCCTGTTGCCATGACTCCTGTTCGTCCACAGAAAAATAGGAAATCCCACCTTTGCACTCTCAGAGTCCTTCTAATATATAAAAGTTTGAAATGTACAAAGATTAATGCCGGGTAAAGCAGTCTCACCGCCATAAATATAAAATACAGTTCGTCTTTCGGGGCTGTCTTGATTATTACAAGTCCTTTTTTACATTGTGTCGAATGCTGTATGTTGTAGTTTCGCATTTCAAAATTTGAGTAGAATTTTGCGATTGTGCTCTTTTAAAAATTTCATTTAGACTCTCACGTTTTGCTAAGAATGGCCAATTAGTTGAAATGCTTTTAGGCTGACGAAAAATTAGAGTATTGACTATAATTTAATGTGAAGAATCACGTTGCCGGTATTGGCCTTGATATATCAGAAGACCTTTAATACTTACAGCTTTGCTATTCAATCCTACAAGGTATCAGAGTCTCGTTGCCAAGGGTTGCCTGGACACGATTTTGAGTATTCAACCTAAAGACAGTTCATCGGGAGGAGGCGAAACTAGGGAAAGTCTTGTTCAAAAATTGGCCGACGACATGTTAGAAAAATTACCACCAGACTATATTGGTCACGAGGTAGGTAACCCCTTCGTCTCAGAATACTTCTCAGCTTCGATGGATGTAAAATTTGATCATGCGCGTAGACGTAGGAAGTATATCAGAAATAGAGTGGGGTAGAAACAGAAGGGGTGAGTGACTACACCCATTTACAAAGGCGCTTACTTCAAACGGAAACAACTATAACTCATAGCCGGGGGCATGCCCCCCCTGGCTCTGTATATTTCTACGTCAGTAAACTTTGTGGTAATGATAAAAAACTGCAATGTACAGCATGATAAGATAAGATAAGATAAGATAAGATAAAATATATTTCGAACTTTGCGTCCATCATCAGTTCGAATCTTACAAGTAAACAGGTCCTTTTTATACAAAATGCTGTAGCAAACAAGAGGTCCTTAGAGAAACTAAAACAAAAAACTCTCCTTAAATTACAGTAAAACAATAAAATGAGATGAAATAAAGCACACGCTTTTGCCATTATTTTTATTTTAATTTTTACTTATATCTTGATAATTAATTCTTTGTTCCTAAACTCGTGCTTTGTGTGCAGTTCAGGTTTTAGATCCCTGATGTATAAGGCTTCCAAAGTAAGCAAATGATCCAGACTATTGTATCTATAACTTCAATATGTTGAAAACTAGCCTTTTGTTTGATACAGTTCCAGAAATGGGATTTGACTGCATCATCCCTTTTATTCTTGTGTTCATTAAAGGGAGTAATCAAATGTCGTGTTGTTTGACCGACATAGCAGGAAGTGCATCCTGGACACGTAGTTTTATATATCACTCTGCTTCTAAGTTCGTTTTCTACCGGTGGCTTCAAACTTAAAAGCGTTGTCTTCAGTTTTCGCAAGGTAACAATTTTAATTATAATGATAATGATAATGATAATGATAATGGTAATTATACTTTTTGTAATATTTTTCTATTTTTCAGGACACTTGAGATGTATAAAGTTTCTATTTTTTTCTGTCTTGTATTCCAGGTAAGAGCAAGGTTTCAGAAAATGGGTGCTTATGCACCAATGAACATCTTCCTGAAGCAAGAAATCGATAGGATGCAACGAGTGATAGCCGCCGTGCGACAAACTTTAACTGATTTGAAACTGGCTATCGACGGAACGATTATCATGAACGAGACACTTCGTGATGCCCTTGATTGTATGTATGATGCAAGAATACCTGCTCATTGGCTTAAGGTGAGTTAACTCTAAGTTAAGCTAACTCTCTCGGGACTCAGAGTTTATAACAAGAAATGTTAGTCAGCAAGTTTGTCGAAATTAAATTACTGTGTCAGAAGACAGGTTGTAGAAAAGTAAAAATACCATAAACGATACATTGTATGCCTGTATCCTTGTCATTTTGATCGTATCGTAAATGATCGATTACACGCCGGGTCCAAAGTCCCAAATGTTTAACAGACGCCGGTTTCGGAATTGATGTCGGGTTTCGAATAGACGCCGTGTTTCGAATAGATGCTGGGTTTCAAATAGACGCCGGGTCCCAAGTCCCAAATGTTTAACAGACGCCGGGTGTCAAATAGACGCCGTGTTTCGAATAGACGCGGTAGCTTCTCCTCTTTGTCACTCACTTCCCTTGGACCCCCAGTACATGGTTACATCTTCCCGTCAGATAGTAACAGTAGACGTAAAAGTCAAAAAGGTTGCAATGATTCCTCGCGCTCAGGTGACTTGCTTTCGTTCCAATTATATTATATTTTATTCACGTTTTGTAGGTTTCATGGGAATCATCAACATTAGGATTTTGGTACACGGAATTACTCGAAAGGAATGCACAGTTCAGAACGTGGTGCTTCAATGGTCGCCCAAATTCATTTTGGATGACAGGCTTCTTTAATCCCCAAGGATTCCTTACTGCTATGAGACAGGTTTGTAACTTATTTATTTCATATTCTCTTTCTAATTCTGTTACCTTCCGGTTTTTGAGTTATCGGGTTGTATACACTTTTCTCAAAAAGCAACATTGTTTAAAGAGGAAGATGGGGTTAAAAGACACGTCCCAAATTAAAAATACTCAAAGTGTCACTTTCGGCAATGATTGTACCATCGTCCCAATAGTTGTGCTTATATTACTTATAACTGGTACTCAACTAGATAAACATTTTATTGCTTGTGACACGAGCTCTTTACTTCCTTTGATGTTTCAATTTAGCACACTTGTAGATTTACAGCTTAGAATAGACTAAAAGATCTTGGGCAACCGCCATCAAATAGCAACGAGTCTTTGGCCGTAAGAAGTTTGTGCAGCTAACGTTTGCTCTGAAGCTGACGTTTGCTTGATAACTTCAATTTTCATATGGTCGTTAGGGTGGGAGGGCATAGGATGTTTAGAGTAGCCCTGATTTCTTGTGGTGTCTCTGGTTGCATTGAGGCAAAGGAAAAAGCCTAGCCATGATTGGGGAATCGTTTTGGGTTCACTTGGAGTAAATCACATTCTTGGGTCAAACTGGAAACAGGAGCTAGTTAACTGTGTCAATTCTTATCCACTTACTGTCGACGTTATCCACTAAAATAAAGAGTTCTAAACTAATAGCTTCCTCCCCAAAACTGCAGATCTCTGGAATTAGCTTCCTTTCTCTTGCTTTCCTAACCATTACAACTTGCAAAACTTACACACGTCTTACAACCTTGCCGGGGTGAGCTAAGTGTAGGAAACAAAAAGTTTTAAACATGAAAAGGGCAGAAAGTCAAACACATGCCCGTGAAATAGCGATGTCAGGTGAGAACTCTGGGTTATCTATGCAGGAGACGATTACTCGAACAGGTTTTATCCTCCACGTGAACATGTCCTCCACGTGCTCAGACAAACAAGCAAAGCCCAAACTTGATTCTGGCATTGAAAAATTAAGGGACCGTATTTCGACTCAAAAGACAAGAATGCGATCAAAGATACACCTTTTTGTAATATATGAAACATTCATATAACAAACACGAGTCTCAAATCTGGTAGGGATTAAGAACACTTCAGAATCATGGATAGGCGTTCATCCTGATGAACAAATTTTTTTAACAACTCTCTAAGACTTTGAAACAGAAAATGCTGGTAAGACAGGTTAATAACGTTCTGTAAATGTCTCCAAAAGATAAGTTAACCACAAAACACTCTATCATAGTTATTTCTATTTTTGCTTGTTCTGGATATAGAAACAGGCATCGGAATGTCCTCAACAACATGTAAATGCTAAAAAAAATATTCAAACTAAGCTATTTGAAATAAACATGTAGAAAACATCGTAGGCTGAAAATACGAAACAACGAAAATATTAAGAAACAGTCAGATTCATCTCAAATTTCATATTTCTTCTATAAAAAAGGACGTCTAACTGTTCCCTCTTCTTAAATATTCACGACCTCTTCAGTTCCTTGGTCGTATTCAAGTTTCTCGCGTTTTTGGTACCGGTGACGAGATCTGATTTCTCTGAATATGTATCGTTAATGAAACTCAGACAACAGCTTAGAGCCACGAAGGAAAAATAAGCACCAAATTTTACAGTAACTGTGAACTAAGGCATCGAATTTTATACTTATAAGTTCTAACGGCAGAGTAGTGAACAAGAACACTTTTACATCAGATTTTAGAAACATGAATTCTCTATGTCTATATTCTCTAAATCCGGCCCATGAGCCTATTCCATCTGGCCCATGAAATGGTTGAACGTCAAAAACATTTTTTGAAGTTTTTTTAATTTTTTGGGGGGGTGGACGATATAAATACCGGGTAGAAACATGAGTTTATCCAGAAATTTTAGTTTATACAAATGGGGTTGTTTCAAAAGGGAAGAAATCAAATTGTGAGCTTTTTAGTGTCACTTTGAACTTTCCACGAGGGCATTAGGGTCATATTAAGATGTTTCGTCTGCATGCTTCTGTAAGATACTAAGTAGCAATATGTCACAAAATAGGAAGACAAAAGTTGGCGTGAAAATAGAAAATTCGATTACGCTTGGACAAGAGAATTGGCGTTTTATGACTGTCCATCCATGAGGCTGCCAAAGTTTGATTTATCAAGCAACTGTCCCAGTTTTTAAGAAATGGACCATACAGCGACAACACACCCAGCTGCATAGCCAATTCATCGACAAATTTACATGAGGCCCCGACGCCCGAAAAACTGAATTGTCAAGACTCCAAAGGTCTGCAGCGAGAGGAACGACCTTCATTTCACTCGTTTTTGACCGAGACTATGTTTGGCAGTGCATTTGCAGCAAGTGAGGATTTTCGTTTATGAAATTGATCAGGACGAAAAACAAGTCTACGAAACCAGCTAATGAGAATGACAATTTCTGATATTACCCAAGAATTGGATCATTTGACAAAAGCAACAATCTGCCATAAGAGTCATTAAAATGTCAAAGCTCTTACGAAAGTAGAACTGATTAAATATGTCATTTGCACCAATTGATACTCCGTATTTTTTCATTCAAACCTTTTATCGTAATATAATTTTACTACTTGAATAAAGTCCAAACACGTAAACGGAGTTTATGACAGGACTTCTCAGCTTATAAAATATAGATTGAAAATAAGAACATTAATTAGATTTTGTGAATACCTTATCAACCCCGTAGGTCCAATTACGCCATTAATCTAGGCAGGTAAACATTAGATCCATAAAGTTTTAACAATATTACAAACTCTATGTGTGAGGCAAAATTGGGGGGCAAAGACTCAGTGGCCCGCAGATAAAGTCTACATCTTTTTCTGGCCCGGCACTAGAAATACTTAAGAACCTGTGCCCCGTGTGATTGCTCACAATGCCTCCCCCCTTCGGTTACAGTTGACTGTATTACTTCTCTGTGTTGGCCGGCTCCTTACCTCACCTCTGATATCAATCCCGTGTTCCTGTCCCTTTATTTGGCTACGGATCGTGCAAAGACTTCAAATGAACTAGCTCGGTACATGTAAGGTGCCCCTGGGGTATTGATTGTGTCTCTAAAGACTAAAACATTAGAATCAAAGCATACATATGACAGACACCGAAGAAATTTTTGAGCTAAATTTGGAACGGAGCTTGACTAGAATATTGGCGTTTGCTAAGACGAAAACCGGTTGTTTTAAAGTGATAACCTTTTTCACCTTTTTATTGAGTTATTTGTTGTAAAATAGCACACTCGATTCTTACTCAGTTGTTGTGAAAGGCGATCGATCACACATGTCTGCTCAAAGCGTAGCCCCTCCCTTCTCTGGTGACTTGAATTGAATTGAGTTCGTCAAGTTCAGGATTATGTCGTTTTATAAAAATAAATGTAGCGTTATTCCCAGATGGAAACTAAGAGTGAGAGTGAACAGGGAAGATACCATAAGAAGTCACATGCCTTCTGTGGTTGAAATTACAATCAAGCAAAAGCACATGATATATTTTGCTCAAAACACAGTTTCGAAAGCACCTATTGTCCGTTTTAATAGCTAAATGACAAAGGAACGTTGCGGGATTTCCCCTAGTTTTCAGAGATGAAAGCACATAAAAACCCGTGAATGAAGTAATGAATCAATCTGAATACTATTGATGTTACTGCACAGTCGCATATATTTCTACAAAGATGGGAGCAGCCCAATCACGACGCAAAGAGGAGGTTTTTAGTCTCTCTAGATCAGGGATAGACGAATCCGTGAAGGATATGATTGTTCACCTTGTGCATAGCACAGACTCGTTGCTGATCGCTGCAAATGGAACGAGAAATATTTACTCACTTGATGTGTATGGATCAAGCCAACCTTCTATGTCGCTCGAATTTTCCTTTTTGCGGGTCAAAGATGAAGGACACAGCGATAAAGGGCAGCTTACCGATATTGCAAGGAATGTTTTGCTCTTGAACAAGGCTACGCTGTACGTTTTAGCACAAGAGAAGAAGCGGGGAGCCAGCTCGTCAGTCATTGACGCTGTTCGCACGCTGGATCAGACTTTGCGAAATTTTTTAGCTCAGGTATGTCGAGTGGCATCTGCTGTCGGTCAGCACTGTTCACTGAAAGGAGTGTCTTTGGACAAATACAAGAAGATGATGAAAGCAAGTGCCACGGAGTACGTAAAACAGAATCCAAACGTCTGCCCAAAAGACGTGGACTGTGTCTACGCTGTGATTGATCTCTGCATTTTGTCCGAATGCTGCCGATCCATATTTACAGTTAGTAGACAACTCAAGAAACTTGCAAAGGACCTGTGATTTATAGATATGATTTAAGTATACGTAGGGGATATAAGAAAGTGGATTAAAGACATAACACAATATAAGCATTTTATGGAAGTCTCGAAACGAGTCTTGAATACTGTTTATATTAATTATTATATAAATATATATATGTATATAGTTATATGAATAGACGTTTTTATTGTAGGTATATTCAATACAGGGCGTTTATTTTTCAGTCAATAGTTTAAGTGTCAAGCATTCACGATATGTGCCATGGAAGTGGACTCGGAGGCAAGGGTAGGGACTACTAATACGTAACGTTTAGAAATGAAATTTTAACTCATATACTTAACGTGTACACCAATGATATTGTTAAGCATGAAATACTGTATCTACTAAAAACATTGTCTTCTTTATTATATCTTGTCCCTAAGCTGTTCGCCTAATATTTTAATCTTTGTTGGTGTGATGCATTCGGATCGTCTTCGTTTAGTAAAGGAATAAGCTTGGGTAACTATCGACCCTTATCAAGAATACGTACAGGATGAGGGACATATTTTTGCTCCCCAGGTCTGGATTTGACGGCAAGTGTGTCTAAAGAATGATTAGAGTATGTTTAATAGGGTGCTCAGTACCCGTAGTCATTCCTCTCCACGCAATTATTCTCCGTGATTATTGATCGAGGGATGCTGATTATGATGAGACTATGTACCTTAACAGAGCCACGCGTAATTGACGCATCTTGCACGAATAGTATTCAGGCATAGTACCTGTCCCGTCAATGATTCTTTATTCTTGTGAGGCCTGTCGTTAGAGAGGGCTGTCAAAGACTTGTGCAGTGGGTAGGTTATGTATTTTTGTCGACAGAGTAGTTGTATAGCATAAATTCTCTCAACCAAAAGGTAATACCTCGAAAATTTAATGGATGTAATATTTAATAAGTTTATTGTGGGCTTAACAGAGTAATCGTGCTTTATGAAGAGGATATTGGTGGTCGTTGAACAAGAGCTTAGGGTAAGCCCCAAATGAAAAGGGAAATGTTTTGACCAACGTCATCCCCGTTGGTCGTTGTGCAGGGGATAACCCTTTTCCTAGGAATCACGAGGTTGTGTTATACAGAAAATTCTCGTTAAACAATTTTGTGCGTTTAGGGGAATGCCAATTCCAAGATTTATTTCGCTATAAATGTAAGCGAAGGATAACGTTGTTGAATACAGAGATTCAAGTTTGCTGTTTCAGCAGTTCCTCTATGTAAAATTTTTGAGTACCATCTTGTATTGTTAGAATCCAGGTCAACTTTCTCCACGGCAATTTGAATGACACTTTTCAACTCATTGCGGTGACCTAATGATCCGCTTGCTCGTTAGATTTTACGAAAACGTAAGTTTTGCCCCTTGTTTGGCTTTTACAGCCTCGTGTTACCTCGACTATGCTCAAAGGAATCTAGCTCTTGCTTTATGTATACTTCGTTAACATTAACTCTTGTCCTTGACTCCAATCCCGTTTGATACGGAGGTTATTAACTTCTGAAACACGATGTATTTTGAAGAACTAAACTACCCTCATCATTCTACATTCATGTCAAACTAGCTTCGCGTGCAGTTCTTTTGGCCTGGTCGCAAGAAGTGTTCTCATGAAAAGTCGTGATAGAGTAAACCCTTGCAAAAATTGACTCCAACTAAGTTGACATGAAGAAGCATACTTCAAATAAACTTTTACAACTATGCTATTTTTATTTTGGTATAATCTAGTAAGAGGAAAATCTTACGCGAGGTTTTAAAATTCAAATCTCCGTGACAGAAAGCCTACGCTGAAAGTGCGCGCGGTCCCTTGTGTATACTTAAGGGCTGTGGTAGGAAACGTCTACCCTTAATAACAGTATGCTAAGAAAAGGACCATTAGAAGTATAACAGGGACGAAGAACGTATTATTGGAGACAAATTCATTATTTATTCCTCAGCACATATTAAATATATTGTACAAGATACATTTATATCCCACATTGTTTATTTACAGAAGGTTATAAAAGCAATAATGTGACCTTCATGAGTGTGAGGATGCAGACGAGGACAAAGATGAGGACGTTAATAGTAGTTATGTAATGTCTTTTCTGAGATGCCTCTACCCAACTACCAATGGAGGTGAAGGAGTCTACATTCTCCACTTTTGAAAATGATGTTCCACATATATATGTTTACAATAAAATGAGTGAAAATTGTTTCAAGGGGCTCATAACAAAACTATGTGCGTGTTCGTCTGTGGATTTCGACAATAACCATCCTGTCACCGCTTCGGTTTGGTTTATAGTGTGTGCGCAGATGGCTTGTTAGGCCAATCCTTGCACGGTATGTTGGTTGATAGTGCCGCCATGGGAGAGTGGCTGCTATGAATGAATGGGCAGCATGAGAGCCTTTCTCTCCAGACGTCTCAGTTCATCAGCATAACTAAACTCCCTGGTTTCCCGTGGTGTCTACGGTTCTATTGCCAACTGTGTTGCAATAGCGTACGATGACACCAAGTTGTTCATCCTCTTTATAGTTCTAAACGTTTGACATCAAAAGTTGCAGAAATTTAAGCAATTTCCTACATTGTTTGGATTAAGTAATCAGTTCCTATGCGAAAAAGATCTAATTCAAAAGAAAGTTCGTCTAATAAAGCAAAATCCCTATGACAGTCAATGGCATCCAATTTACTATCGATTGTTGCATGTTCATGTGGTACAGATTTCATTGCCAGTTCATCAATACATGCTTCTCCTAACATTCTTCTTTGTCTCGGTATTGTCATACCCATCACAGTTACTAGCAAGAATAGTTCGGGTAGTGTATTGTGTATCATTTGGTCCAACACTGTGGCTTTATCTGCTAACTTTGAGCTAAGTCCCATTCGTTTTACGTCCTTTTTCACCAGTTTGGCTATTTCGCCTAACAACAAAAAGTTCTTACACAGAGGCGTAAGTATTTCCTTGTCTATGCATCTTTGGTTGTGATATTCGTCCAGATCAGCTCTAAGAAATGATAATTCTAAATGCGACATTACATTGTCGCATCCAAATGCTTCCTTCGCAAAAAGATGTTTTACTTTCCTTGCTATAAGCGATATTGCATGAAGATCATCAATAAGTCTTCGTAATAACACCTTTTCCTGACTTTCCTCAGTCACGGTACCAGAATTCAATTTGGTCTTGTTCGACGCTAACCGGTTTCCCATCTTCTGCCTTTGGTGGGTGCTACAAAACACGTTCTGTAAATCCCCTTGGTCCGATAACAAATGTTAAATCTTCTTAATTTTCTCCTTACGAAGACGAAGGCAAGAAACAGAGACTTGAGTTACACAGCAGATTGCTTTTTCCTGCTTGCGATACTCAATGCTCTGGTGTCAAATGTTCCAACATTTATTATCATGGGGAAAACCCTTGAAACCTTTGTTCTTGTTAAGCTTTTCTAAGAAGAAAATAGGTGCGGTCTTTGCACAAAATTTTGATGGAATTTGATCACCAAACGATCTTACAGTACCAAGAATTTTTTATACACCATTTTCGTATATTTAAACCTGTATGGGTTGTTGGATGTAGCCATGATTTGTAGATGAAAGGGAAATGAAGCAGTTTTCAGGTTTTCCAACATCTAAAAATTAATTGTTGTTATTGGTTTCATTGCACTTTGACTGGCTTTACAATTACCATAACAACTAACTTTCGACAAAGAAGTTTTGAACATGGAACGGACATTACCTTAACGAACCTGTAATATAACCTGACATTGCACATAATTTTGACAAGGTTCTTGCAATGGGCCTCATCAAAAAGGGGACACGGACTGGAACAAACACCAAATCTTTGTCACATCTCGGGCATTTGCAATATAATCAAAGTGGAACAAAATATGGTAGTCTTAAAATTGTACATTTTTTTGACCGGGCTTTGACATGGGTATTGGCAAATAGTTGCAACAAAATAGCGAAAATCCCTTTTGTATATCGTGATCTCCTGTATTCCTGCATTGTGTTAAAAGATTTAGCCAAAACAAACAAAACCTGCATGCTGGTGGCTCTTTGGTAAGCTGCCCTTCACAAAAAGTTTTCGTCGGGAAACTGTGTTATTCTGTTTCATTAGCGACACTTAGACTTTGTTTACACGGGGCCCTTGGCCGGCAAAATATTTGGTCACTTTGGCTTTGCGTTTACACGGGGCTTGCCTAACCGACCTCAAATCAGGTCGCCTAGGCGTGCAAATATTCGGCCGCCTAGGAAAGCGCAATTCTTGTCAACTTGGCCGATCAAATATTTGGCTGGTCCCGTGTAAATGGCTTGTTCGAAGCAAATGTAACGCCAGTGGATACTTGGAGATTGGAGACTTTGAAGTTAGCGATTAATTAGCTTTAAATTTCAGGTATGCATAACCCATGTCAATTAAAATCAAATGCAACACGAGGCGTTGCATCGTACGATAAAATGGAAGGGCAACTCATTGCATTTTTTGCCATTGTGTTTTAATCTAGTCTAATGGTTCTTCTTCTAGGAGGTAACTCGAGCACATAAAGGATGGGCGCTTGACAGTGTTATTTTGCAGAATGATGTGCTCAAAATTTTTAAGGATGATGTCACTGCCCCACCAGCGGAGGGTGTATACGTTTACGGCCTATTTCTGGAAGGAGCCGGATGGGACCGGCGTGGCTGCAAGCTTGTCGAGCCTCCTCCCAAGGTTTTGTTTTCACCAATGCCAGTAATTCACGTCTATGCTTCAAATATAGTAGGCCAGCGTGAAACCAAGGCTTATCAGTGCCCTATTTACAAAAAACCAATCCGAACAGACCGGACATATATTGCCCCAGTGGATCTACGAACAAATCAAAATCCGGATCATTGGGTGCTTCGTGGTGTTGCACTTCTTTGTGATGTCAAATAAACACTCTTGGGTGATATCACCAGGGGATATCGAATAACATAGAGGCCCGAAGCGTTAGATATCAGACTTGTTTTGAAAACAATAGACATATGTGAAGCCAATTGACGGCCATTTTGCAAAGCGGCCAAATTCAAAACTATTATTCTACACATTAAATGAATGTCTTAGTTGTTAACGTGGCAACTTGTTATGTTTCTAGAACGAAATTTGAGTTTAATTTAGACACTTTTCTACACATGCACTAGTCCACCTTAAACTTCAAATTGTTTGGATATTTTGGGGCGCTATTTAAATAGCGGCTGTTGTAAACTCGTTAAATCTAAGCGCGCCTGTGGCGAACTCACGGTCAAGTGATGCTCTTATGATACGACATTAGCTGTAACCTTGCTTTTGTAACTTCTGTTTTATAAGGTTAACATTTTTTTATCGAAGATTTACTAAATGCTCATGTTCCTGAGCAACATAGAGCTGAAAGTTACATTTTTGTTCAATCGTCAATGATTTGGCTTTATTTCGATCGCAGTGTCTTTTTACGAATACTATACTCCTGTACCTCTTCCTCCAGTCGTAAGGAATGGCAGACTTGAATCTATCCAAGTTTGATCTCATCATCTCTTTAATATTCTTATAGCCCTTGCTGTCCAGAGAAGCTGGTTTATTTGAGACATTTTTTCCGTAACTAAAATCTTGTAGCTGAACAGTCTGCGGCTGGTTTGTTTTACGATCTAAAACGGTGACGGAATTATAGCTTTAGTCTTCAGGGATGGCGCCAGGGAAGAAATGCTGGGGGGCTGTAATGTCAGAGTGCCGACAGTGAGTGAACCAAAAAAGTT
>JANTCA010036707.1:0-20408 GCA_024741275.1 Chironex yamaguchii
TACTCTGAGGAGTGTCAGACGAAAAAAGCTTTTAAGTATGATTTTAGCGCAATGTCGCAAATTTTCAAGGCGATATTTGTTATTAGTAGTATTGACAAGGATTGTCTGTCTTGTTTCTGTACATATTGTTTTCGAAGAATTTCAACAATTTTGTCTACAATTGTTGATCCTATTGGAGAATTTGGCCTCTGAGAGCAGCTTGTTCCATATTTTTGGTCCTAAAAATGAAATGCTTTCTTGGCCTGATTTTGTTTTTGAAAAGAGTTGATGCAGTTTTTTTTTATCTCCGAGTAATTCTTTTCTGATTTGTTGCAATGAATATCTCTGACATGGATAATGGAGGCGAATTGTCTAAAACTGGGTTTTGTCCTCCCCGAAAAGTCGTCTCCTAACAGCAGCAATTTGCAATCAACTGCTTATAACATGCCATTTAAATACAACATGAAAATAAGCGGACTAATAATTGAATCTTGACAGAACTCACACGACAAGACTGCGGGCGACGAAGGGTCTTTACCTATGTCAACCAAGAATGTGAGTTTAGTGTTACGGTTAGTGCTACAAACTTACTTATCTACTACTTGCTGTAACAAATAGAGTCATCCCTGGCGCCCCAACGGCATCCGGATGCTATGGGATAAGTGAGGTGAGGTGAAAAATGATGACCATGACGTCATAGCTGATTGACCTTACACAACATCAACATGAGGCTGGCCCAGTAGTATGTATCACCAACAATTCATTTGTAAATTTCCCTTGCCGTCTTATGATTTTTGATAGCAGGCTTTGGCAGCAAAGAAAGAAATCTCAGAATAGAGGGAAGAATTCAGCTTTAATTGAATTTAGGTTGGCACTGTGTGACGATCGAAACATCAAAGAATAGGATCGGATCATGTTTTCGCTTGATGATGATGACGGGGATTTTACTGCACCTCCTCGAGGGTGAGCAGAGCTTTGACTTGATATTATAGCTTAAGATACAAGTTGATTTGACTTTTAACGGCAAACAATATGACACGATTGAATATATTACATTCATTCAGTTGATAAAAACAGAGATTTTGATGCGATTGCTTTAATTTTAAGCTTGACGGAATACGCATTTGTCTGCTGCCTAGGTAGTGACCTACAGCTTCATTTCCATTGTATGCACTGCTCTGTGATTAACCTAGGACTACTTTAGAGACGTAATTGCGGAACTAGGGCCTGTACTTGCACTTTTGAAGTCACTTGATGGTAAGAAGATGGTAGATTACTACCCTACCTCATGACTAAAATGGCTGCTTCAATTGCACATGTTCAGATTTAATATAAATTAGATATTAACTCAAATTGCAATAAATAAGCATTGTACGGTTTATTACCTCCTACCTGATTTCAAACGCTCAATTTAGTTTAATTTTGAAGCGTTTAAGATGGATAGATCACCTGCTTAGCTGGACATGACGTTGCAGATCAATCTGTTTTGGATTCTAAAATTCCTCAACCCCCACGCATTAAATACAAATCTGCGTTGTTGAATGGTGCAGATCTGAAGCCTTAACTTAAAAGAACAGCGCAAGATTCTTTATAAATGAGATTTTTATCAAAGTTGCATTAAAAAGTATTCCTATAGGTGGCACACTTGCTCTCCACAATTGATAGTGTGAAGAATGTTATTTCTGCTGATCTGTTATATGATGTGTAATACATAACATGTACTTAAGGAAAGGCTTGGAGACAGTCAATGTGGTTACAGATCAAAATTACGTAGAATTGTGTTTTACAGTGTGCTATGGGATTTTTTCAGTGCCAAATGCCTCAATTTCTGCTGTGAAAATTAAAACATTGATTACAAATATCATTAAAAGTTATTGCCTTTTCATCAAGCTTGAGCATGTCCACCGTGTCCACTTATATTGACTCGAATGATACATCTGACAGGTATGATGCAAGTATATTAAACTAGTTGAATTGGAATGTCCATTGTTTGTATATTTCATTGCCAAATGGTAATAATAAAGTAACATTTTCATACTGAGTTCAGTGTTGTATATTTGAGCTGGTAAGCAGCAAAGTTTGCCAGCTTCTCTGTCAGGTTTTGTCAGCTACTTTCATTGCTTGAAGAGTCAAGACATGTCAAGGAGATGAAGTTTATGAGGTCTTTACTACTTGGGTAAAGTAAAAATTAATATTTTCAGTGTCTATCTTGTCTGAAAACATAAAAGACTTGTGACTCAGGGGCAGTTTAAAGATTTTGTGCTTGAGACTGTTATTTTAACAAATCATGCTGCTCTAATGTCTTAGTTTCATGGCCAAAATGCCAAGCAATCCTTTTTCTGGCTTTCAGTTTTCAAAAGTGTCCAGACCCAGAAGTGTTGACTTTGAAAAAAACTCTGGCTGCTCAAAACCATAAAGAAAACCCTGTGAGTTAGATTAAACAGGCAGAGTATGATTGCTGTTGGAGGTTCAAGAACAAAAAAAAGAAGAATTTATGCCAGGCCAAAAATATCATTGTATGGCTAGTCTTTTTTGTAGCATGAACTACAATGAATTTTTTCATCTACATTGACATGTTTTCTGTCTATGAAAAAGGGGTATCAAAGTAATATTCTTGTGATTATATTAATGATGATTATAATTATCCTTGTCATGTGTTCATAAACCTTTAGCCTCTTTGTTGTACTTCTAATAAGTGCCTAATTGAAAAGGCAATTATGTTCATTTTTTCTTTTTTTTACCATTGTGATAGCTCCAAACTTGCATCTTTGTTTGGTAACGAGGGATCCATGGAGGCAGGGAATGATCCACTTATGTATGTTCCTCAAAAGCAGCCCAAGTCTGGAAAAGGTAATTACATCTGCTGCCTTGGAACTTGCTTGCTTGCCTTACCTTATGTGTAATGTTTAGCAAGAGAGATACCTAATTTTTGGACTTTGATACATACCTCTGGCAGTTCCATGTCGACTTTCTGAGTTTTTTGGAATAAATTTAAGGTCATAATTTGCATTAAATAGAGACATGTCAAGTTGGATTTGCCATCTTTTTGAAACTACAGCTATGTTTCTCATCCATGTAACAAAACTGACTTGTCATTTGCAGGAGAACTTTGATGTTATATTTCCTTGATCATCTGAGACCAAAATATTTCTTTGACATTTATATCCATCATCTCAGACATTGCTCAAGACCGTGCTCAGTGGAGGCAGACATTCATCCAGCTGACTAGCTCATGGATTAACTTAAAACTTAACTTTTATTGGAGTTTTCTAATTTAATAAAATCTGTGTCGTTCCTTTTTACCCTTTGTCAAAACTGTCGCAAGGTACCACATCTGTTACTTTCAAATGCTATTTTATTCCATTAGTGTAAGACAATTTGCCAATGGAATGAAGCTATGTATTAAAATACGTCTTTTAGCTACATTTTATTTATATCTACACTATTGTTTTCAGGTCTTGAATACCAGTCCATTAGTGTTATAACTAGAACTCAAGGAACCTAGCCTTGGTAGGAATACACTCTTGATATCCCAGTCAGTCATCATAACATTACCTTATTTGGTTAATACCAGTTGCTTTGTTTGCATCATTCTTGTGAAGGTGAAATGCATTTTGTCATTGTTGGTCAGATTGATGAAAATCATTGAAACTGAGCAAACTCTTGGTTTGCTTTCAGGTAATAGTTGTATCATTCATTGCTTTTCTATCTTGTAGATGATCAAAAACATAGTTAACAAACTCAATTCTGTTTTCAGATCCTACATCCACAAACAAAGGAGCTAAAGAAGAACCATTGAAAGTCGTACATGCAACTGCAGTACATGCATTTAGATAGTATGTAGCAAATAATCATGTCAAAACTATCAGTGCCATTGAATTGAGTATTTTATTATTTGTATAATAAGATGTACATCAAAACTCATCAATATAACTTGTACTCATAATTTCGATACGTTGTGACATGTTTTTGTCAGTTTTTGCAGACTAAAATTAGAGAATTTATTTGAGGGCTTGTTTTTTTGGAATTTTTTGCATCAATTGCATGAGATTTATTTACTATATCTATTCATCTATCTTGAAACTCGAAGAACATTTCTCTAAAATGTTGATATGATGTAATATTTTTATATTGTTGGTTATAAAATGTTTAAGCTACTCTGTGTATGTCTAAAGAAACAAATTATCATTGGATTTCAATTAATCATTACATTTTTGTGTATATAAAGTTGTGTCTGTGCCTGCGTTTGAAATGTAAATCATGAGTCCAGCATTTAAAGTAATATGCTTATTATGCATAGGCTTATCAGTACTTACAATTTACCATTCTGATGACAATTTCATTTTCTTGCAGTGTGAATGGACAGTATACTCCTCAAGGAAAGTTAGGTGCTGCTATTCTGGGAAATGCAACTAGCAAAGATGTAAGCATACTTGTTTTATAGCATTTATCTTAACTAGTAGTAAATGAAGCAATTCAAGTTGAAGTTTTTGTTATCAAAAGACTTGATGGGTTGTCTGCACTTTTTGTACTTAAAGTGTAGTGTTAAAAATAAGAAATGTGATATGAAAAGTCAGCCAAGTTATTGGCTGCAATAGCAAAAAAGCTTGATGTGTGACCACCTCATACCACAAGTTGTATGTGGATATTGGTATATTAAAGTTAATGGTATTTGATAATGTAATGGGATTTTAAGTTTACTTTTTACATAATTACAAAATACTAGTTCCAATCCTTGATCATATTAATCAGCACAACACTACAGTTTTTTCCCCTTGTAGAGAAAAATGCTAATAAGTATAAAAATTGTGCTGTCTAACTGATGGACGTCTACTGTGCACCGATGTAGACTGTTCTTCAGTGTTGTGAAAAGTAGTGGGAACTTGTTGAATGACTATGTCACCTGGTCCATCACATTTTACTAGCAGTCGCACATTCCAAGTGCACCCATCACATAACTTATAGGTATACTTAGACACCTGTCGCAATATGCGGCGGGGGGATGAATATCGTGGAAACCTCTTATGGGCATGAGGGAGTAAAATCTTGACATAATCACCAATCTGGAATTGTTTGGCAGCATCTACAGCATGTCAAGTATTGGCATAGTCTGTTTGCCATTGCTGCTGGAACTGAACGGTAGAGGTTCAAAGTATGGGGGGAGAGAAAAGGTGGTTGGCCAAGAAGCAATCCAGGATTAAGTCGAGTGCATAAAGTACGAGTGAATAGTAAAAAGGAGGGCTTCTGTTGCATAGTAGAATGAGTAGTGTTGTTGCATGCAAACATAAAGTCTTGCAGTAACTCGTTTAAGGGAGCTTTCTCCCGAGAAGCACATTGGATGACAGCTTTAAGGTTCCGATTCATGTGTTTGACGCAGCCATTGGCAGATGGGTTGTAGATGGCAAAAAATGTATGCTTGATGCCTCAAGAGATTAAGAATTGACAAAGTTCAGCAGATCAGAACTGTGGTCCATTGTCAGAAATGAGGACCTTACATAGGTTAAACTGAACAAATATACCTTGTAAAAAGTTGATGACTGCAGTGCTGTTAATGGTGTTGACATTGGTGCACTCAACCCATTTTGAGTGATAATCCACAAGGCAAAGGACATAACATTTGTCGGTTGTCTCAACAGGACCTATAATGTCAATAGCCAGTTATCCCAAGGTCTTGCTGGAAAAGGAACCAACTGGATTGGAACATCTTGTAAAGTTAAGTGCTTGTCTGATTCCAAATAAATGCTGCACTCCCGAATGAAACCCTTGACAGACAAGTCTAATTTGGGCCACCGATAAAATTCATTGTTTTGTCTGTGCAGTACCTTGATGTGCCTCATGACCAAGCTGTAAAAGCTTATGATGCAAGGCAGACGGGACAACAATATGCTCAGCATGATATACAATGCCGTCAATGAAACTTAGCTCATTGCGAAAGTGATGATAGTGCTGCACATCAAGGGGCAAAGATGAGTAAGACAGCCATCCAGTAGAAATTTATGTAGAGAGTGATTGCAAAATATTATTATCAGCAGTGTGATTGTGGATGTCCTGTAAAGAAACGGGATGATCTGCAAGGTCAACAAGTCTGCCCAAGGCCTTTAGCAGATAACAGGGTAGTAAGGCTGCGATGGTCAGTGCCTAGGTTAAATGGCCATCCATACAAAAAGACATAATTTTTCAATCGACCATACATAAGCTAAAGCCTCGAGCTCACCAACAGAATATTTCTGTTTAGCAGGGCTAAGATGATGACTAACAAACGAAATGGGGTGCTCAATACGCCCAATTTCTTGAGTTAGCACCCCTGATATCCCAAAGCCATTAGCATCACAAGTCAAAATGGTAGGGATCTGGGGATCAGTATTATAATATGACAGGGGAATAGAGTGAAGAAATGCATCCTTTAGACAACAAAAAGTCGTATCAGTGGCAGACGACCATGCAGAACTTACATTCTTCCTAGTTAATGCATATAAGGGTTTAGCAAGCTTAGCAAAATCCAGTACATGGGTGTGGTAAAATTAGGTAACCCCAAAAAGGAATATAACTGACTAACGTCGGAAGGAGGGGGGAACATCCTCGATAGCAGTAAGGTGGGTGGAAGTGGGGCGGATACCCTATGAAGAAATACGGCTACCAAAAAAATCTAAACCAGAACGGTAAAACATACACTTATCTTCGTTAAGGGTGACATCATACTCAACTAAATGAGTAAGTATAGCTCTAAGATTTGTGTTATGATGACGCTGATTATAACCAAAAATGAGCAAATCATCTTAATAACAAATGACACCTGATAAACCCTTAAGAATATGGTCCATTACTTTCATAAAGGCACTAGGGCCTTAGGCTAAACCATAGGGGAAGCGCTTGTAGCGAAACATACTCACTTGCATGAAAAAAGGTTGTCAATTCATGGCTTGGTGTGTAGAGGTCTAGTAGATGGTAATCAGATTTCAGATCCAAAGTGGAAAATACTTTTGACGAATGCAATTTGACAAATAATTCTTCTGTCCTAGGTAAGGGATGTTGGTCCATATTGGTAGCTTTGTTAACTTCTCGGAGGTCAACACATATGCAAATGTGCCCATTTTTGCGTTGAGCAGCAACTATAGGTGATACCCATGGTGAAGCATTGACAGATTCAGTAATATCTTCAAGCATCGTTTGAATTTTGGCAGCAACTTGATCTTGAACACTTAACGGAAGACGATGAAGTTGCTGGATGATGGGTTTTTCATCGTTTTTTAGCAATGGGCTGTGAACAAAACCAGCAAGGGGCTTGATATTCCCAGTTAAGGACGGAAAACGGGCAAGTGGGCTTGAAGATGGACAATGGTCAGTGTTAACAAGCATCAGATTGATTCTAATTTGTTGAATGGTCACGTCCCAGCAAGGATTGTCCAGATGTGATATAAAAAGCGCAGTCGGTGCTGACATCGTCATAAACAACAGGTAAGAGACTTTTGCCAAAAGCGGGAATCCTGGTACCGGAGTAGCTGGTGAGGAGCACATCACATGGAACCAAGGAAAATTCAGTGAAGTAAGTCTCAAACAATGATTTATCCATTACGGAGACGGATGCACTTGTGTCAAACAGAAAATTTATGGGATGATTGGCTACAGACAAGCGAACATCAAATTGACCAGAATGATCAGAATTAATAAAAACAGTGCGAATTTCCACTGGTTGAAGACGGGAAGTAGTAACGGTGGCGATACCAGACTTCTTCTTGCACACTTTAGCTAGGTGTCCTTTTATGTTGCAATTACAACATGCAATATTCACTGCTTTTCACAACGGGTCATTTGGAAAGTGGTCTTTGGACCCACAATGATAACAAAGTTTACTCATGGTCAGTCATGTTGAGGGGCAGGCGAAGAACCCACTAGCCAGGACAGATGAACTGGAACTCGCAGATGGAGGTAAGGCATAGGCCATAGCAACAGCATCAGTTAGAGAAGGTGGTTTATGTATAGCCAACTCTTTACAGACAGGATCAGATGTCACACCTTAAAGAAACTTGGCAACTAAAAGTTCTTCAATAAAATCAGGTAGACCCCTATAGAAAAGGCAGTACTGGATTGCCTAGCATCCAAAAACTTACATCAAAGGGAGTGTTGGTCAATATGGCCATGCCTTTGACGAAGAAGGGGTTGGAGAGCATCAGAACTAGTCAGATCAGTTTCCGACAGGGTATGAAGAGCAGCATCAAAAATGTCCATAGTTAAAAATGACAACATACTATCAGTCCTCTTGACCTCTGGGCAATTGGTCAAATGTAAAAATATGTTAAAATGTTTCAGCCATACCTGAACATCCATGACACCTTCAAATGACTTGGCTTGTTAACAGTAGTACTGGCAGGAACCATCAAATGACTTACAGTAGGAGTAGTCATCCTCGTTACCAGTTTGTAGTATTGAGTAGAAGGAAACGAATGATGTACTTCTGACAGAGATATATTCTCAATTGCAAGGTAGAAAAAGACAAATTTACAGGGAAGTTTTAGGTTTTTATTAAGGGCTATTTCGCCATCACATAGGCGTTACATAATTACAAAATACTAGTTCCAATCCTCGATCATAATAATTAGCACAACACTACAGGTTGCTATATGTTTATGAAGTGCTCAGTTCTTAGGTTGGTATTTTATGATTAAACAAGATACTTTTAGCCAGTTAATAGCTAGTTTAGAAATATTCAGTTATACTGAATGGAGCTAGTAATAATGTTATAATTATATACAATTGTATTGGGTAAGGTAACTTTCCATTGTTATTTAAATTTTTCCATTCTCAGTACAAACTTCTGCTCTATGTGAGTCAGAAGCAACCTGTTGCTGCAGCAAAGATAACAGCCAATTTTAATTACAGCGTAAGTTGTTATTTCAATATACTCTATGCTTTGGTATATAATTTTGTTTTGTAATTTTGTTGTCCAGTTACATTTATAACTGATTTAACAGTCAAATAGTCTGCAGATGCATTATTGAAAAAGTATTATGAGCTATTTCCAATTTTTCCAAGACCCATTTCTAGACAAAAAAATATCCAAAAAGAGAGAGCTTGAACATTCAAAATGTTGAAAATTCATTTTGATTATCAAAGTATGAAAAATGTTTCTTGAAGCACATGTTTGCAAATAAGCTGAATTATTTTGGTTTTGGTCCATTGGCAAAAAAGTAGGCATTGTATCACTCATGTCATCCATCATGACTTCCAGAAATCTCAAACTGTCAATTCTCTTGTGGATTTCTTCTTTCACTTCATCAAAGATGCTTTTGATCAGCTCATTTTGTGGATCGTGGGATGTATATGTTGTGCTGTCTTGGTCCAAAAATGACCAAGTCAATGCTGTTTATAATCATTAAAGCTCAAAAGTTGCCTCTGTTGGACGACATTTTAGACTCATCGTGTCTACAGAAAAAAACATTGGGCTGAAAGGAACATGGCAATGTTGATGTGATGATTCACCATTTTGGCATCCCAAGATGCTTTGTTGATGTACATTTCAACCTCTCTTTTTTGTGCCTCATCAAGAGCTCATGACATGTCCACAGTACCAAGCAGCTTGTATACAATGTGACAGTTTCTCATGCCTTGGTGATGATTTGCAAGCTTCCAACTGTTTGAGCATGAAGATGAGTACCCAACATGTTACTCATCTGATTGCAGAAAAAATCACAATTAAATTTAGGAAAAGAAAAACATGGACACTTTAAAGACATATTTATGCTACAAGTTCTAATAGTTTCTGAAATTTTCTTAAAGTGAATTGTAGTGAAAAAGATAAAAGCAAACTATCTAGATTACAAACAGAAATCATCAAAATCTAAAGCACTATCTAGTACATACCCTTAATTGTAGCTAATTCTGTGTAATCTTTCCTTTTTTTCTCGAAAAGGATATGTTATTGGTTTAGCTTAACGTGAAACCATGCGGAGAAATTTCTTAAGTTTCTTAAGTACTTTTTTGTAGCTCTTAAAGTTTATTAACTTTTGATGTGTCTAATACCATGTTTCTTATAAAAAGACGTGTTTGTTTTTAAAAAACGTGGTTTGCTTTATCAGCGTTTTTTATTGTTTT
Organism: Chironex yamaguchii; assembly: GCA_024741275.1. Taxonomy (NCBI): domain Eukaryota; kingdom Metazoa; phylum Cnidaria; class Cubozoa; order Chirodropida; family Chirodropidae; genus Chironex; species Chironex yamaguchii. The sequence goes on from JANTCA010036707.1 coordinate 10,069, forward strand.
CACTATAATTTTCATTTATTTAAGAACCTTTTAAGAAACTAAAATGTGGCAAAAAATTATGAAACCTTTACAACTAGGCCTTGTGCCAGGTTTTTTATAAAAGGTGTGAAATGCTTCAAATTCAAACCATGTTATTACAGTGGATGAAGGTTACCACCAACAGATAGCAAGTTTTTTACAAAGCTGTACAGCTTTCAGTTTTTACTTAAAAACCCATGGTATTGGCCTTTGAATTCTAATACCTTCACATGCTGTGGCCACAATATAAGATCAAATGCCATGAAAACCAATAAAAAGTTCTATAAGAATGTTCAGCTACAAACGTACCATTGACAAATCCCCTTTGACAAGACAAGGCCAACAGAATCAGGTATTTTTCTCAGCATCACCGCACACCTGTGAATATGCCTCATAAACAGTGTCTGAGCATTTATTCCTCAGTATAACTTTTAGACAAGGTCTCCCATCTTTGTTGAAATGCAGACACTGCTCGTGTGTTTGAGATGACAAGAGTTCGAAAATGTGAGAAACACCCCAACAATAACCTTCTTCAACAGCACAATCCATTATTCCAATGGAAGGTCGAACTTGCCCCACCAACCAAGTTATTAGGAACAAAAAACTAATACCTTGACACAGGGGCAGCTGGGAGGCAAAAAAGTAAGTATTAGACCCCCCCCACCCCCCCCAAAAAAATTGTCACTTCGTTCACAAATTTTTAATAATATCAAGCTGGAAGTCGTTATAAGCCTCCGTGAGGGGTTTTAGAGAGGAAGCTCCCTTAAAAAGTATGCAGATCTTCAATGTAAAAAACCCTTTATTTTACCCAAATTACTATCTGATCATGGTAATAAACATGAACATGACACAAGTTGTACTAATGACTGTAAAAGAAACAAACGATCTATCAAGCTAATTTCTTAAAAACATTCGAATCTAAGTCAATTATGAGTTGAAACAACATATGTACAATCCTTTCCCTAAACAATTGTTTTTGTGCATATAAAAGAATTTTGTAGGGAAGGTATTAAAAATCTGAAACTAATACCTTGCTCATAACAATGTTGCGCTCCCGATAGCTCAAAAGAACATCTGTCAGTAAGGATTAGGAGAAACAAAGGCCATTGCACAGATATATTTGGTGTCTATGGTGTGGATGTCTCTTTGCATGTCACACTTGTTTTTCCTTTGACATGAGGCAATTATATTTAGTTTTATTTACTTATTTCAAAAATGAGGTTGCTAAATCTGAAAAAAATGGTATTAGACTAATACCATTAATACCACCCCCAGCTGCCGCTGTTTTGGTCCAAAGTCCAAGGGTTCATGTTATCTTCCTTTTATAGATGTATAACTGTTCCCACGTAATTGGCCTCCCAGATTAGGAGCTAAAATATAGTCTTCTGTAGTAATTTTTAATATTTTCCTTTTGAAAAAGGAACACTTTACATAACCACAGCTTTGTTTGTCATCTGGAAGTTGAAAAATGACATAACAAACATAAAATAAAATCTGCTGTCACATACATGATTTATCTGGTATACAAATGGTCTGGTAACTGTAGTATACAGGGGTAACCTGATCATGACCTGAATATAGAATATTCTATGATGTGTTCAGGTTGTAATACACAATTCTTTTGTATGACCATTTTTACCTAAAGATGATAAAAATGATTGTGTAAATTGCAAAAAAGAAATCATCAGTTATTATTTCCCTTTCACCTATGGGTGTTGGATGTGTTGTGTGTGTATATAGACCTATACAATTTTTGCAACAAAAATGTATAGGTCTATATTTTGCTTTTGACAAGGTATTAAAACCTTTTGTCACTAACGTCTCCTTCTTGCCTCATTACATCTAGTTCAGAAGTAGAACAAGTCAGTATGACTTTGCAGGCCATCACTGTGCTAAATAATATGAATGAAAAAAGGGTCACTTTATAAAAGATGGTTTAAGCAGGTTACTGCCATCCTTTTTACATCCTGTATGTAAAACCAGTCCTTAGAAAGACCATAGATTTCAGCCTTTAGACTGATTGCAATTACTTTTTACATGGTATTCCATCAGAAATTGTGTACTGTTCTTTGTACTTTGTCACATTGCTTAGGTCCAGAAAAATAACTATGCTAGTTTTCAAGATGATTTGACACAGATGTGGTCAGTATGTTTTGACAACGAAACTGTGTCTGAAGAGTTTACAAAACAGGTAATCTTTTAAGGATGAGTGTTGTGTAAAGATATGTGTATTAACTCTAATATGTAGTAATCCAGCATACTGTTAATTTTATGGTGTCTGTATGACACTCAGTCCATGTCACAGACTCTAAAACCAAAACCTTTTTTTCTGCATCTGAACACATACTCTGTTATAAAAGGTTACTCTGTTATATACTCATAATCAGCCTCATTGTCAAGCTGTCTTACCTCATTCTTTACTCTAGATGATATGTTTTTTATATGTTTCTCTCTTTCTCTCTGTCTTCCTACACTTATGGTTCTCTTTATTTATGTTGGTAATCATATGCCTTATTGATTGTTTTTCCTCACTGTATGGCTTGATTCTCATTTTTGATTAGACATTTGACACGATTTTTATAGGTAACAATACTAGTAATTATACATATGTCCTTCGGACAACATAATTCCATCAAAACTAGGAAAGTATGGTTAAGAATAGATATCTCTTTTGTTTTTTAGTTGTTATCTGAGTGATTTACTGCATCACACGGTAAAATTATGTGTTCCTTTGTTAAAACAGCCAAGTTGCTTTCTAAATATTTATGTTAGGGCATGGTGTGGTTTGAATAGTTTTTTTACTTTTTATTTGTGACTGATAGTTTTTTCCTTTCAGATAGCAGTTGCAAAGTACAATTCTTTAGGTACTGGTCTGGTATCCTTGGATATTGCAGTCGGAGATGGTCAAGGCATACAAAAAGGTGACACAGTTGAAGTGCAATACAAAGGCTGGCTACTAACAAACCACGTAATAGGAAAGGTACTGTGTCTTCAATGACATCTTCCTTACAGGTTCAATTTACTGCAATATTTTGCAGATTTTTGAAGCTATTTTATTCTACTTCTAGATGTCAAACGTCAGAAGTCATTTCAGCACCTGCAAATTTATTTGAGGATTTTTATTTAATATTCTTTATATACTTTTACATTATATATTAGGATTATATGTTTTATATACTTTATATTTCATTCTAGGTCTTTGATACAAATGAACAGGGAGGAAAATTGTTTAAATTTAAGGTTGGGAGAGGAAAAGTAATCAAGGTAATCATTTGTTTTTCGTAACATTGACATATGCAGCAGTGTTACAACATTTACACATGTAGTGATATCATAATTTTTTGGGGCTGTTACTGGTACATGCAAATCTGCCATTTGGTATTGTAAATTTCATTTTTTCAACAAACATCAAATCGTGTGTTGAGTATGTCTACTTATGCATGCAGGTTTGTACAATTTAGTGTCAACTCAGGCCAGGTTTTATTCAGGCAAGTGACAGAGCACACACCTCATAGTGACTTTTTCAACAAAGCACATTGACCTGTGACCCAGAAATAGTCAGGAGAGTGATAAAAAGTGCAGTTACTTTCTCCCAGTTCTGCATGGATTTGTACAGATATGCATTGAATTGTTTAAATATAATAGTTGTCATGTTTTTGAATTCAAGGTAATCATTTTATACTGAGAAACCGCAGTGTATGAGAGGACGATATTGCAAGCCAGGATTGCAAGTTTGAATCTTTGACAATACAAACAAAATACCATTGACAAGAAAAGATAATGGGAGCCCACTCCCATAAAGAGCTCACTTCCTAAGAATATTTTGTAACCCTGGTAGAGAATCAGTTATGCTCAGTAAATAAGAAAAATGTAATCTAAATATTCCGACATATAAGCAGATTAAATTAATCAGAAACATACTTTTATGTCATTCAGTCAGGGATCTGGAACGTGGTAGTGATCAGACTGTCACAGGAATTTTAACATAGAATGGTCATGTCTGAAGTATGCCGTACAGTTTTATTTATTTGATTTTAAAGCTAACATGCCATATGATTGGTAATTTATCATTAGGGTTGGGAAGAAGGCATAATTGGAATGAAAAGAGGAGGAAGAAGAGTCCTTGTTGTTCCACCTGGACTTGGGTATGGATCAAAGGTAAAATTGTATACACCTATGAGTCCTCATTACACTTAACAGTACAGTTTGAGTACACGGATTTTGGTATCGCCCAGTAACGCAATATTGTTAGGCTGTATACCTATTATGCGACATTGAAGCACGCAGCAGATCTTGAGTTGATCAATTAAAATGTAGGTACCATTTATGGGATAGTAATCATTGCCAATACATGCAATTCATGTATTTAAGTGCTGTTAGAAGTTGAGACAAATGATAAGCTGCCGTTTGCTTTTTGTTATGATTTATCTTGTATGTCCTGTCCTTGTTCTGTGTGAAATGACTGACTGATCGACAATGCTCATATCCACCTCTAGAGGCTACAGATGTCTATTACCTGGCAGATTGCCATACTGATGTGCACTATGTATCTGAACGTAAATACAGCTAAACATTCTTTACGATAATAGTCAATAGACTTTACTGCCATTGATTGCAAGAGGGCACAGTTTGTCACCAACACTTATCCCATTGTGTTTAATATTGTACAAAAATAGTTGACGAGAGCATATCGTGGTGTGTTTGAAACATCAATATTGTAACATTAAGTGTATTGAAAATGCTGGAGAAAGTACTATATTTAATTAAATAGCTACCTTTCAAACAGTGTTAAATGCAGACTTAGTTTGTGTCGTAAAATCATTTTGCCGGTCATTTGTGAATAGAATGCCTTTTTTAAACTTGTTTCATAGGGTATTGCTGATCGAATCCCAGCACATGCAACATTGGTGTTTGCAGTGAGCCTAAAGCGGGTAAAATTTATTCTCAAATTTTCTCTCTAAGAATTAAAATAGAATTGTCTCTTACCCTGTTGAATCCTACATTACATTTTTGATGGTTAAAGCTCTAAGATCTTTATTAGGTGACTTTTTATTTTTATGGAAACTTTGATATTATAATATTGATGATATAAGCTTCCGTTCAGCTTCCTTGTCATTCTAATGAGTGAATAGACAGTATCATTCTTTTGATATTTGTTCATCGTCTTGTTTCTTATTTGTCTGGATCAACACGAATACTCTGTGATTCAATTGCTTCTTGCATCAAAGAATTTCAGATGGCATTTTTATAATGGGTGACAGTGTAGCCCTGAGGAAGACAACAAAGCCTTGGCCAGCGTACTGACTTTCACGAACAAGGCACTGACTTCCAGAATTTTGCAGTCTCCATGGGTGCTGCAGCGTCTTTAGACCCACTAGCTTATAAGTGCGCGAGTAGAAGGTTGTCCCCCATAAATTAAGAACAGTGAGCCGTTACTCAAGAGTTGTATGTTGAATAACGTAATGTAATTGGATTGCCATTTATCATCGCGGCTATGTACAGTTCGGTCTATTCAAATATGCCCCATGCCATGCTTGTACGTATGCTCTTGTTGGGTTGCATCCAAGGTTTCTTGTCGCGTGTTAACAACCAGGAATTGCCGGCAAACTTACGTAGTTTAATACGCATGCACATTGCCGATATTTATTAAAGCTGCAATTAGCGTCAGTGCCTATTTTCTTTTATTTCCTCTCCCTTAAACTTAATACTTTCTGTATCATACACTTCTTGTGGCTGCCCAAAACGTGTCCATCGAAACTGCTAATGCTCTCGAGTGTAACAATTACGCATATATTTTACAAACCCCTTGTCGCTTCTTGAACTTAATACCTAGAGCTTGTCTAGTCTTCGCGATTATGCTCTGGCCGCGGCTATATCGCTGTTGACTCCAACAGTGTTGTTTCTTCAAAGGCAAAGTTTGCGAATCCAGAATCAGGTGATTCTTCAAGCCAGTCATCGTCAAGAACTGGATCACCCAGTATTCTCAAACAGGAATCATCAGTAGTAGAAGTCCAGCAAACTCAGCTGCCAAACATTGGTGACCCACCGTCTGGAAAATGGAGCTCCAAACAATCACCAGAAAGAACAAAACCTGGAGACACTCAAGACATGGAGCCCGAAGACAAAGATTTTCAACGCTCGTAAGTTTACTGACCTTAAGTGTTTCGCTTCTTCTCAAATATTATTTAATCGGTGGTTGAAAAAATTCATCGTGACTCTTTAAGAACTTGAGAGGAGAACAACTCAACACATCGGACTGCTACCAGCTGTTTTACTGTTTGAGTTGTGTTTTGTTCTAAACTACATTCATTTTTGGTATATTGGTCGTATTTTTATGCAATTTTTGACTTTGGTTATTTCATCGTAGTGAATGCATGTAAGCTTATTGTAGTATGCTATGAATGCCTCTGTGACTACTTAACGATGTGTAGACTTCAACCTTTGCTATGGTAAAGTATGCCATTTGGATGTAACTTGTTTTTTATTGTTTGCAATTGAACAACTGGAAAAGTGTGACCTGAAGGTGCAGTTATTGGCTTTGAACATTAAGGACCATCATTCTTGTTATTTAAAAGTCTGTATTGCAGTTTGAGCATCACAGTCAATTGATTTGCCGGAGCACCACAACAGTCGAAAGTCAAGGAGGGCTGCAAAATGTGCTGATGAAACCGAACTGTGGTTTTCGGTTTTGGTGCTCGTAGAGACAGAATAGATCTTTGACGACAACTTTCCAATTTTATTCGAGTTTCAAATCTGTAATTTTGTTGTGTTATATAGTGACAGCCATGATGTGGTCAAGACAAGAAGTCAATCAATTAACGAACAGCTGACGAAGGTATTATTGAGTTGCTGCTATTATTGTCTTCCTGTTGTTCCATCCTCCATACCTATCTAGTCCTTAGAGACAAATCTCTGTAAAGGTTGCTAACTGAATCTCAAGTAGTGGCAACCTACCCACAAAGTAGACTACAGCCCGGTAGTCACCAGGCAAGTATTTCGTAGGTCTTAGGTTGGATTGGAAGACATAATTGGCTGGCTCGCTATAAGCAAACAACGACCTTGATAGAGAGGAGGACTGTAGAGTTGTTGGGCTCACAACTATGTAACAACTTTAGACTGGGTTTGGATATGAGTGAAATACAATCTGTCTTAAACTAAGAAGTTGTCTTTCCTTAAACTAGGCTATTTTGCTTCACTTATTCCTCGCAGATGCCCATTTTGTCCTTAGCTTTGAAACAATGGATCACCGTATGGTGATGGGGTTTCTGCCTAGCACTAGCTAGTTGAAGTGATAACCACTTCTGTTCCTCGTAGTACCAGTCAGGGACAATTACGCAACTTAGACTAAGATGTCGTGCTATTCTTGAGGAAAAAAATACTGCAATCCGTCTGCTTATGAAGAAGACATACCCCTTCACCTGTGAGGCAAGTCTATCTGCAAGGACCAAATGGCTGAATTTGAAAGCGCAACCTACACAGAAGACGCTTCTGCCAAAGGAAGTTTCCTCACTATTGTTGTCTAGAGCTTGTATTAATAAGTGTGCCAAAACTTTGGCTTCCCTCTTCTATGCTGTGCATTAAATAGTTTTGCATTTGTCTGTTGTTCATAACACTGGGCTGCATAAAAAATGCAACATAAATGACAGACCAATTTTGCATGCTGAACACTGGTAGTATTCGTTTTGCTCGTGAGGTTTTATTTTTTTGTTACACAACATTTGCTATTGTGCTAGGTGCATAGGCAGCCATGTATTGATGATTACTGTGTAATATCCGCATGTGGTCGTTGAATGTGTCTTGTGTTTAGATATTTTGTTGCAAATTAACTGAAGAATGTTGCAGACTTGCAGGAACTATCTTAACTCGTTCTGCTATGTATGCAGTACGTCCACACTCTCAAAAACGAAGCGCATTATCACATCTTCAGTAAAACATCTGTGGCGTGCCTACTTTGGCATACAACTAGGAAGACCAGAACAAGCCATGAGCTTCTCACATTGCCTTGTGAACTGTATTTCTGGGTTCAGCTATTGGATTAAAGGGAAACATCAGTCAGTGCCATTTAGTATACTAATGGTTTGGTGGAAACCGAGAAATCACCACGCTGACTGCTAATTTTTATGATGAACCTGCCGAAGAGGAATACTAAAACCATGAAACACATTAAATGTCTTAACATTCCTGCAGCTATGCAACCTGTTCCACCAAGTGATGACGTCCCATTACCGATACGTCCCGTGAATTTGCACTGTAGCAGTTTACGTAATTCTTCAAGTAGTGACCGTGTATATGCAGATGTGGATGAAGGGTTTAATCCTACCGGGATTCATGCCTCAGTTGTTTGAACAAAGTGAGCTAGATGACCTTGTTTAAGGTCTTGGGGTGTCATAAGAATCTGGACAATTGCTTGGCTCAAGGTGAGCAGAAAAAAAATCTTTCAGGAAGCAGCACACACCTTGCTTGGTGTAGGTACCGAGAGCAGGAATCTGTGTGGTACTTTACTAAGACAGATGACATGGTGTATTACCATGATGTTTCAGGTATTGTGGGACACATGGGCAAGGAATATCATCCTCAAGAATGGAGGCTCTTTATCGACTCCTCTACAAGGGGTCTGAAGGCTTTACTGAAGCATTAACACTTCACGAATGCGATGATTGGAATATTTTTAAGTCAGTTGTAACAGGCGTCTTGGAGAACACAAAAGCCGCAAGGAAGGAGTTCGGAACATACTTTAAGCGTATGAGACAGCTGATGTCCGGATGAGGATACAGATGCATTTCCTCCATAGTCGTCTTGACTACTTTCCTCACAACTTAGGTGACTTCAGTGACGAACGGGAGGAGAGGCTCCACCAAGATACATCCGAAATGGAACACCGCTATCAAGGCAACTGGAGCTTGATAATGATAGCTGATTTCTGCTGGTCGCTTCCAAGAAGCCGGGGAACACCTGCTTATAAACTGGCGTACAAAAGAAATTCTCGACGTTTAAGTACAATTGTTATTTCCGTAAGCAGATGTGTACATGCCTGTATGAGTGTAGCGTACATTTGTCATGATTTTGTTTCTACTTAATAAATTAAATAGCCTGTCAAACTCTGTTTGCCTTTTCTTACCTATATAAATTTACAGAAATTTTATAGACCTGGCTCAGATTCATTTTTGAAAGAAAAAATGAATATGCTTTCTGGAATTAGCATGCAAAACTCTAATGGAAAATGTTACTGAGGTCTTTGTTGCAATGAATTTTTCTATGTGTCTTAGTGTAACTAATATAGTGACATGCCCGTACCCAGTACGGTAGTTCTTTTACCGATGAATGTACTGTCGAACTCTTGGGACAGGCCACGTTTTATTGATACAGCTCTGAGTGCATGCATTTTACTGTAAGAGTTTTGGATATACCCGTAGATTACTTTGCCTTTCAACCTGTATAGCAGCTTAGTTTCACGCCGTTTTCCCCCGGAATGATTGACATCCCTATATTATATGTTGTGTATCTATATTTGTATGATATATTTATTATTCATGTATTTATCTATATTATATCTTGTGGATCTATATTTATATTATATATTTATCATTTATGTATTTATCTATATTTTATGTTGTGGATTTACGTTATCTTAGACAACTGTGTCTCTTCTCTTATCAAGTCGGTTGAAAAGACGAGCGGAAAAGCCAAATTATTAGCCCGAATGTCCAAAATGGGTCAAGCGATGTTACCTCCGTCTGGTTCCACAGAAGCAGAGCTAGCTTCAGATGATGACAAAGAGAATGAGACCCAGCCGGTATGTAAATGCAGTGCTCTATACGAGCTTATTTCACTTTGTTTTATTCGATATTACTTGCTTATGTCTAAATTAACACTATATTATTTTGTTTTATTCGATACTACTTGCTTATGTCTAAATTAACATTATATTATTTTGTTTTATTTGATATTACTTGCTTATGATTAAATTAAGATTCCATTATTTTGTTTTATTTGATATTACTTGCTTATGTTTAAATTAAGATTATATTATTTTGTTTTATTCGATATTACTTGCTTATGTTTAAATTAACATTATATTATTTTGTTTTATTCGATATTACTTGCGTATGTTTAAATTAATATCATATTATTTTATTTTGTTCAATATTACTTGCTTGTGTTTAAATTAATATTATATTTTTTTGTTTTATTCGATATTACTTGCTTATGTTTAAATTAACATTATATTATTTTGTTTTATTCGATATTACTTGCTTATGTTTAAATTAAGATTCCATTATTTTGTTTTATTTTATATTACTTGCTTATGTTTAAATTAAGAT